>JAVQJF010068480.1:0-14616 GCA_036023855.1 Gadopsis marmoratus
TCTGCAGTCACCTGTCTGTCTCTGCAGTCATCTGTCTGTCTGCAGTCACCCGTCTGTCTCTGCAGTCATCTGTCTGTCTGCAGTCACCCGTCTGTCTGCAGTCATCTGTCTGTCTGCAGTCATCTGTCTGTCTCTGCAGTCATCTGTCTGTCTCTGCAGTCATCTGTCTGTCTGCAGTCATCTGTCTGTCTCTGCAGTCACCTGTCTGTCTCTGCAGTCATCTGTCTGTCTCTGCAGTCATCTGTCTGTCTGCAGTCACCTGTCTGTCTCTGCAGTCATCTGTCTGTCTGCAGTCACCCGTCTGTCTCTGCAGTCATCTGTCTGTCTGCAGTCACCTGTCTGTCTGCAGTCATCTGTCTGTCTCTGCAGTCATCTGTCTGTCTGCAGTCAACCGTCTGTCCAGCTGAGTCTGATACAAACTGACCTTCCAGCTGAGATCCGTCTCACGGTTCCTCCTGAACACCTGAACCTGCTCACAGTCTGACTGAGGACAGCGCGGCGAACACAGGAGGCCGCCATCTTTACTATTTACATAACGGGCGGAAGTCACGAGCTGTGACTACGCGCCTTCAGAATAAAAGCAGCGGAAGTAAATAAAAAAACCGTAAAGTTTAATTTTACGTTCTGGAAAACGTGATTTATTGTCAACATACAAATTTGACTGTTTTTAAATCCAGATGTGTTGCTTTGAAAAAAAGTGCTATAACTTATATAAAAACTGAACTGAAAAATAATTTGTCTTAATATCACAGTCAAATGAATCTAATAAAACTATTTGGTGTGACTCACCTTTTGTTCCCAGAGGTTTATAAATGAGGTGTTAGAGAGACAATACAAACTAATTTAATTCTTAATAAACCTGATTATTTACGGTCTGACTAAGAAGAGTTCAGTCTAACGGATCAGATCCTGGATTTAACAGAGCGCGAGGTTCTGTACTCTGTTGGTTTTTATTGTTAGAAGAACATGAAGACGAGTTCACTGGATCAAACGACATTTATTTCACTGCAGCAGCTTTAACATTATTCAGAGTGCCGACTGTCCCTGAACTCAGCAGGAGAGTCTGATCACACAGACCCCAATATGAGACCAGACTTTTCTTTACAACATTACTTTTAATCTTTCAGGAGTCGCTGATGTTAAAGTCAGAGAACAAAGTGCCGCACTTGAACAGCTGAAGGTTCCTTCTGCCATCCAGATGTTCACGCAGTCGTTTTGACTTCATGAAGACGTCTTTGTTGTCCAGAGTTTCTGACAACAAACAGCAAAGTAGATTCATTGTTTCTTAGTGTTTCTGAACAGCTGACAGATGCAGAGGAGGGACAGGAAGCAGCTGAAGGACAAGTTACATCATTTATATCATTTCATTTTCTGTAAAAACAAAAGCTTCATGTAAAATCACAAAAAATACAACTCATTGTTCCGATTGTGAACGTAACCCATGACAACGTGATAATCAGATAATTGTGTTTGTATGAGCAGCTTTGGGATTAAAGAGCCCCGAAAAACCTCAAACGTTCTCAGATGAGCTGCAACGTGAGCTCGGAGTTCCAGGCTGTTTCAGTCCACGTGAGCAGAGACAGCGAGCGCTCAGCAGCTGGATCTCTGACCGACTGAAGACACTCGGATGTCACAGATCAGGATCTGTCTCTCTGGATGATCCAATATGAGTTTCAGGTCTGCCTGAGTCAGGACACTGAGGAGGAAGGGGGGTCTCAGACTGCAGCACGTCTTCCAGCTGTCGTTACCTGTATGCACCTGTCCTTTCCTCTCACACGGTATCTTTACCCCCCCGCTTTAGATGTTTCCAATAGTTTTTGCCGGCTGGTGGTCAGTGAACCTCTTCAGGTGGTAGCGCAGCACTCCTTTGGTTTTAAACGTCTTGCCGCAGGTGCAGGCATGCGGCCGCTCGCCGGTGTGGTCGAGTTGGTGAACGCGCAGCAGCGAGCTGGTGAAGAAGAACTCTCCGCAGGTGATGCAGTAGTGGCTCTTCTCACCGGTGTGTTTGGATCTCTGGTGGCTCAGTAGAGAGCCCGACGTGATGAAGCTCTGGCCGCAGTCCTGGCAGCTGAACGGACGTTCGCCAGTGTGGATCCTCTCGTGGGCCCTCCAGGAGTTGTGGTAGGAGAAGGACTTCTCGCAGTACGAGCACTGGTACAGCTTCTCCTTGGTGTGGCTCAGCCGGTGCATCTTCAGGTAGTGAGCGATGGTGAAGCTCTTCCCGCAGTCGTTGCAGGTGAACGGTTTCTCGCCCACGTGGAACAGCGTGATGTGGGATCTCAGGTGGGACGACTGGGTAAATCTCTTCCCGCAGGTGGTGCAGAGGAACGGTCGCTCCCCGGTGTGGGTGACCATGTGAGACTTGAGGTGGGGCGACTGGGTGAACCTCTTCCCGCACTCTGTGCATTTGTAGGGTTTCAGTCCGGTGTGCGTGCGGTTGTGCAGCTTCAGACCCTGCAGGCTGGAAAAACACTTGCCACACTCGGTGCAGTGGTAGTCCTTCAGGTCCTCGTGGGTCCTCTCATGGCAGCGCAGGCCACTCAGCAGCTTGAAGCCTTTGCCGCAGGTGGAGCATTTATGTGGCTTCCTGTTGGAGTGAGTCACCTGGTGGAGCTTCAGACTCTGAGGGTTGCTGAAGGTCTTCTTGCACTTCAGGCAGGGCAGCAGCTTCTGGTTCTTGTGCGACTTCCGGTGGAAGTTGAAGCCCTGGTAGGAGACGAACATCTTGTTGCAGACTTTGCAGTGGTAGCACTTCTCCCCCTTGTGCACCTCCAGATGCTGGGTGAGCTCGTCCTGCTCGCTGAAGCCGTCCCCGCAGAACCAGCACTTGAAAGGTTTGGTCCCCGAGTGTGTCCGGTGGTGGGTCTTCCAGTCCCTCTTCAGGGCGAAGGTCTTGTCGCAGTACGAGCACTGGTAGGGCTCCACGCGGTTGTGGATCTGCTGGTGGATAACGAGGCTCATCAGGGTTGGGTAGCTCTTCCCACACTGCCAGCACTGGTTGGGTCTCTGTCCTTGGTGGGTTCTCCAGTGGGCCTCCAGGTGAGACCTCTTGTAGAAACCTTTCTTACACTCAGAGCAGTAGACCATCTTCCTGCCAACAGTCGCCGGGTAGAACTTCCTCGGCCTGTGGTTACAGATCTGAGGGTGATCATCTGCAGGGACGGAGAGGTCAGAGGTCAACTGAAAGTATACCGATCTTTGAAGAAGCGACTGGACGTTACTTCATGATGACAATCAGAAGATCGTTTCAATCTCAAATGCATGTTCATTTTTTCTAAACCCAAAGCACGAGGAAGCAGAATCATTTATTCTGCCCAACTAAATAAGTTCAGGCGTCTTACCGAGAGACAGGAAGTCCCGCCCCTCCAGCCACACCCTGCAGTCGGTCAGGTTAACGGACAGCTTCTTGAGGACGGGATACGACTGGATCTCCACGTCGCCGTCCGGCTCCACTTTGATCCGAATTTCTTCCGTCGTGTCCTGAAATGAAAACCTTTGACTTTAACGAATCCAGTCAGAAACAATATGACATTCAAGTCAAACGAAGACATCAAAGTGTTGATTCGTTACTTTACTGAAAGCTTGTAAACCCTGATGTTTGGTTCTGATCCATCAGTCCACTGCTCAGTCAGCTGACTGGCAGGAAGTGAATGACTGAATTGATTTGATTTGCTGCTTTTCCTTTGAATGTTGTTGATGTTGAGGTTTTTCATACAAACGAGATGAAAATGAAGAATCATCAGAGACAGAACACAGTATTTGTACAGTGTGTATTAGTACTTTCACTGCAGTAAAGGCTCAGAGTACTTCCTGTCCCTCCGAACCTCAGGCCTCTAACATGTACCGAGCCAGAACCACTAACTCTATTCAGCATGTCGCTGCAGATTAATACTTTTACATTAAATCATATGACGGAACATGAAGCTTTGATCGGCACCGAGCCGAGCAGCACCGCCCGGTCCGGACCGGTCATGGATCTCTACGTTGTACTGGACTTCAGAATTAACACCAGAACCGTAACGACGCGTCCTGGGTTCTGGTCGCCTCACATCCAGAAGCTAGCTCAGCTAGCTCAGCTCAGTTAGCTTAGCTCAGCTAACTCAGCTCAGCTAGCTCAGCTAGCTCAGGTCCGGTAGCAGAGGTCCGGCTCGGTCGGTGCGGTTACCGGTGAAGCCGTATCGGTGTCCATCCCGCCGGGTCAGCTGCTGAGCGCGTTACGGTTCCGTTCCTGAAGCGGACTGTTGGGTCCAGCAGCGCCAACAGCAGCACGGCGCAGCAGCCGGACACTTCCGGGGGAAAGGTCAACCTCCCACAAAAGGGCCAGTCCGAAAACCGGAAGAACACCTGAGAGCTTCCAGAAGTCTTCTACAGACTGCTACACCAGAACCAGAACCAGAACCGGCAGCAGCTGGTCTGGGTTCAAAGCAGAGCAGTGAATCAGTGTTGCTGCCATTAAATATCCCTTTTAACTGGTTGTAGTTTCACCAGATTCTTTATTTCCAACAGAACCAGGCTGCAACAGTCTAGAACCAGAAGCAGTCAGCAGAGACGGGCTCCACAGGCCACACGCTGCAGTCCAGTCCTCATGGAACATAAGGAAACTACAATACTAATAATAATAATAATAATAATAATACATGGAACTACAATATCCGTGAGCTCCTGAACGCACCAAATGAGGCAGCTTTGGGATCTGAAGTAAAAAAAACCATCTGCAGAGTCTTTATGTCAATTCACTTTATTGATATGGCACTTAAATAGACTTCTAGATGAAGGAAACGTTGAACAGGCTCCGCCACACCTCCTGAGCGACTGCTGCCCCCTACAGACGCACAGAATAAATACAAACTTTATTAACACACAACACAGACAGACGGTCCTCTGCTGGGGACAGAGAGGGAGACAAGTTACATTTCACTTTGTTACTTTAAGCCTCAAAAACTCATTACTGAACAGCCCCCCCCCCCCCCACACATTTATTTTATTTTGTTTCCTAAATTAAGCCTCAAACTCCTCAGGCAGAATGCCAGCTGCTGATTGGACCAATGAAGTCAACCTTCAGTCAGGTGTCGTGGGATCAGACGAACGCTTCGGTCAGGTCTTTGTCAAGGCGCCCCGCTCTGAGAACACACTGCCTGGCGGGGGCGCTACAATTCGGCCTTTTGTTCACATCATCTCCCGTAGACGTTAACCCCACCTACCCTGTGACATCACATACCTCAGAGTGAGTGGTGATTGGACAACAGCCTGGCAGGTTTGAATAGCAGTGATGTCAGATTATGACCTCAGTGATGCTGATTGGATGCGAGGACTCGCCGCAACGTGGGAGGTCCAACCTCACCGATGACATCACAGCTTCTGTCAGAGCCAATCAGAGAGCACAGTACATCAACAGGTAGCCTCAGATCACACTGATCCTCTAAACCCGCCGAGCTGCCTGGATCAGAATACGCTTCAGTCCGGTTTTGTCATGGCCCCCCTCCCTATGTGAACAGACTGCTGTGGGGGGGCTTCAGTCGGCCTTTCGTTACATCACTTCCAGGCAGACAGGTAAGCAGACAGGGACCTGGACCCCCAGGACCAACCAACAGCTGATCTGGATCCAGTGGATCTTACCTTTGCCCAGCAGGAGGGAGTCAGATCACACAGATCCTGGTCCAGTCCACTTCAGGACTCCAGTTCGTGCTGATAAGTGACAAAAGACAAAAAGTCAAGTTTTCGTCTAAACTGACTGCAGGTCCACATGAGCCGCCTCCTCACTGTTATGGTCTGGTTTGGACTTGTTGATCTGGATCACAGACCTTCAGCAGTGTGTGAAGGTAGAGCGACAAAACGGAACAACTCCACCCAGTAAAGGTGGAGGTTCGAGTTCCCGTTTTAAATGTCATGTTTCAACAGCGAGCAGACTGCTGGAGCGACGACGGCGAGTTTAAAATCAGAACATCCCATAATTTCCACCGCCTTCACGTTGCTGCTGCAGACGCCGGAACTGCGTTCAAAAGTCACGCGAGCAGAAAACGAGCCACACAGGTTACGCATGCGCACTAGTGATGAAATAACGGTTAATTTTAGTGACTCAGTTCTTCAGCTGCTGTTCGGTAAAATGAGTCACTTAGGACAGTTCATATCAAAGAGTAGTTCAGTGAACGAGCCGCTCATGAGCGACACATCGCGTCAGCCAGACAGGCCAAGTGAGAACCTCGCCGCCATCTTCCCAAATGTTCCCGCCAAACAGACGCGGTTTTCAGTCCTCTTTGTTTGTTGGACTCGTGTTTACCTTTAACGGGGCCACAGGAAGTCGGAGCTAACGTTAGCTAACGTTAGCCGCTGCTGCTGGGTCAGCTGGTCCCACCACTCACTAACGCAGCTCCTGTTAAAGTGACTTCTCGGTGAAATCCGGCGGCAGAAACTCCAGACTGAGCTGATCCGTGTCCGCCGGACAACAACTGTTCGGTTTCAGCGACATTCAGTCACCGAACAGCTCCCACTAACCAGCCAGCCGCCGCCATACTGTCTTTACACGATCCAGCAGCCAATCACAGGCTGATACTCTTCTTCTGGGGTTTCATCGGGCAGCAAGCAGCCCAGCTGATGTACCGCCACCTGCTGGATTGGAGTGATCTCAGACCACACAGGAGTTTTGTGACAGAAAGTACTGAGCAGAGTCCAACAAGAAGACCGAACTTATTCGGACAGTAGAATCTAAAAAAAGAACTGATCATTAAATACAAAATAAATTAAATGTAAATAATCTGCTGTACAAACAGTTTTACAGCTGACCCAGCTGATGTGTGTGAGGTACTTTCAGTCGGTCCTCAGCAAAAGGTGCAAGTCTATAACTCTGACCAGTACAGCAGCTGCAGGGAGAGCAGCTCTGGTCTGACCTGGTCTGTCTGTGTTTCAGCTGGTGAAGATGTTCACCTCATCCGGCTGGTGGAGCTGGATCAGACTAAGCTGCTGTTCTATAATCAGAGAGAGAAATCAGAATCATTCAGCAGGTTCACCCTGACTGCTGCAGCTGGACTCTGCTGGACTGGCTCAGACTGAGAGCACCTGTAAGGTCCCAGATTACTGCAGCTGGACACACAGCAGGGGTCTGAACAGCTCTGCACATCACCAGACTCAGAACTGGTTGGTTTTTACCTTAATCGTAGTCTGTGTTGTGTTCAGGTGTGTGGACTCGGGTCCCAGCTGGTTCTGCAGAGGTTCCAGCAGATTGTTGACCTGCTGTAGGACTTCAGAGACCAAGTGAGGTCTGACTGGAGCTGTCAGCAACCTCTGATACAACACAAGCAGCAAGGCATGCTGGGAGTTATCTGCAGCCACAAGATCAGTCAAAAGAAAAGCTAACGATGCTGTTGGAGCTGAAGACTCACCTGCAGCCTGCACTCACCTGGATGCTGCCGTTAGCAGGGATGACAGGAGCTCCTGTCATTGGCCGTTTAAACTCGTACCCAGTTTCAGAAACTGGTCTGTAACCTGCGGCATCCCGCAGGGCAGCGTCCTCAGCCAGCGTCCCTTGTTGCTGACCCATCTTTCCCCAGTTTCCTGTCTACTTTTCTATTGTCCACCATCTAATAAAGGTGTGTGTTTGTGTGCAGTGCTGCATTGTTTGTGGTGTGTCTGGAGGAAACAGGAAGTGTGTTTGAGCCGTTAGTAGACGGCGGCCTCTCTGACCTCGTAAAGACCATCATCATCACTGATGTTCCCACAGCAGCCAATCTGCTGCCCAGGAGTCTGACATCACACATTCAGCCCTGTCCAGGCTGCTGTTTGAGGCTTTAAGAAATAAAGAAAATAAACCTGTCTGTCAGGTGTCTCTGCAGCAGAGTCTCTCTGCGTTAGAACAGGAAGTGATGCATCACCGGCTGCAGATGAGGAAGGACGTGGAGCATCTGAGGGCGGGCTGGAGGCCGAACAGACTCCGCCCACCCCGGAGAACTTCCAGTACAAACACTCTGTATTGTTTATTATTATGGACTTTCATCGCTCTGCAGGTGACGGATGGTGATCAGGTTTGTCAGGTCACACCTGATATTGCTGTGTCATCACGTTGACCTCAGCTGGTGGCTGCTTCAGGTCTGTGTTGCGGAGAGGTGACTCACCTGGATGTCATCGTTCTGCACAGCGGGCTGCAGGTCAACCCCTCAGACGTCCTGCTGTCAATCATCCACGGCTGTAGACCTGCTGGACTCAGTTGATGATCAGAAACTGTTTCCATCTCAGATCCAGTCAAGACATCAACAGAACCAGAGGACTTAAACACGGTCCCGAGATCCAGGTGGTTCTTTCATCCTCTTCATAGAGGATAAATTAGCGGTGTTGCTTTATACGGAGCCGAAGCAGCTGGACACAACGTGAACATTTAGCACTGAGCTGCTGTTCCTAAAAAACTGGACACTGGGCCCGTGGCCTTCGCTCAGATTCTGAGGAGAGTTGAGTTTATGGCTTATAGCAGGTGGAAAACATTTAAACTAAGTGAAGCATCTTCCAGGAGAATATTCTCACAGTGAAGTTTCAAAGTGTCACTTTGGTGTGAAACATTCTCTGCAGCTCCATTTCAACTAATAACTTCCTGGTCACGTGATCAAAAGCTCCAGAAGCCTCGAGCTTTGTAACGAGGTGATGTTTACTGGTGACTGAGCTGCCATCTTTGTTTAGGCTCGTCTGTGAACTCAGGTTGAGAGTTTAATGTTTGACAGGTAACGGTTTGTTACACACAGGAAACAGCCCACACTACAGGATACTGCTGGTACTTCTACCACTTTCACTAGTTTACACTTGTACTACAGGTAGTACTGATACTACCACCTATTACAGGCAGCGTCCTTCTAGGAGTAGAAGTATTATGGGTTAACGACAGACTTCAGTGTGATGGTGACAAAGAACCACAACAAGATAAATAAATGATTTAATAGAATTTCTTTCTCTTCAAAAGCTGAAATCTCATTTACACTTTCCTGTCGTGTTCAGACAGACAGAGAGAGAGAGACAGGTCCGGTTTACAGTCTGGTGCTGGTCTGACACTGACCCCCTTCAGGACCAGAAAGTAAAATGAGGCACGATGATGAAAAACCTACAGAAAAACGTGATCTAAAAAAATAATAAGTGAAGTCCTTGTTAACACTCAGTGTATCCATGGCAACAGAAAACAAACATCTACTCTATTGGTGTCTCCTTCGTCCCACGGGTCTGAGTCCCAGGCGGCTCAGAGATCAGAGGTCACAGAGAGATCCACCCGGCTGCTGACACCACAACAAACAGGAGGCAGCCAATCAGAGAGCAGCTAGCGGCGGTACACTCCGAAGGCCACCAGGCTGAGGAAGATGGTGACTCCAACCAGCGAGGCGGTGGCCGGGGCGGTGAAGAACTGCCGGTACTGGATCTGACAGTACCACAGCACCGACAGCATGAGGACCAGCAGGGGGATCATCAAGCTGCCCACGTTCAGAGCCACCTGCACCTGGTCGCCGGGCCGCGGCCCCCCTGCTGCCCCCCTGCTGGCATGCTGAGAGATGTGACAGTGCAGGACACAGTTATGGACCAGGTTCAGAGAGGCCAGAGTCTGAGCGTCGTCCTGCAGCAGCTGACCCTGATAGATCAATCGGACCTGCTGCTCCTGACCCGCAAAGTAGGTCCTGAAAAAGGCAGAGGTCAAATGGTCACAACACTGTTCAGGGTTGACAAGCATGTCACAGCAGGAAGTAGATTCAGTCCAAGTGGTTCTGCTTTTACTTTAATGCCAAGTAAATATTCCAGTCTCTGCAACTAAATGTTTCCACATTTCCACTAGTCACAATCCTTTTTCAACATGTCAAAATTAAAATGTAGATATCTGTAATCATTATTCTTACTGGTGAAAAAGCAATTACTGATATATATAATTGAAGTAATTTTTACATGTGAAAATATATTTATAACATGTCAAAATTGCTTTACAGACATCTTAAATTAACATTTCGACATGTCAGACTAGTGAAAACTAAATCGCTATTAGTCAGCCCTACTGATTAAATGTTAAAAGGGCTTGATAGTGATTGGCTACTAAAAACTTGATTTACTTTGACAAAGTAAAACTCTAAAGAAGTGACTTTGTCTTCAGCTGTGAGTAAACGCCTGAAATCAATGGAGTTCTACAGAAACAGGAAGAGATGTTGTGTCTTCCGTGATCTGAGAAAATAAGATTTTTCAGGTAAATGAATAATTTAAAAGGTGATCAAATCTTTAACATTTTAAAAATAAAATCTGAATCTGTAAAGTAGCTGACAGGTTAATGTGGTGGAGTGGAAGTACAAAGTAGCATCAAATGGAAAGTACATTAAGTACAGAAGCCATCAGCCTTCTCGCTGTTTTATTGCGAAAAGCCAAGCCGGAAGTGCGGCGGTCAGTCGGTTAGTCCGGTCTGGCTGGTGTTGGAGCCGCTTCGTGTCTTCGCTGCGGCGGAGAAATAAGATGCGGAGCAGCAGCGGGACCGGAGTCCGTGACCCGGATCAGCCCAGAACCAGAGCCAGGCTAGCTGAACCCTCCGGCCCGGCCCGGCTCGCAGACAGCATGACGGAGAAAGGCTCCTGCCGCTGACAGAGGCAGCTAGCCGGGCAGCTAACGGCGCGATGACCGCGGAGGGAAGCGGTACGATCCGCAGCCGCATCAAGAACCTGCTGCGGTCCCCGTCAATCAAACTGAGGAGGCGGAGCGGCGCGCGGCACAAAGAGGACCTGAGCGGCAAGGTGCGCGCGCACACACGCACACACGCACGCTGTGACCAGCTGGTCTGAACTCGTTGAATCACTGAGATGCATCAAATGTGTTTAAATTATTATTTAGATTTTTAGAGGAAATATGTGTCATTTACAAAAATATCCTTGTTTACAGAAATCATTCACTTTAAAATGTTGCTTTTAAAAATGCCTTCATTTACAAATAATGTCCTCACAGAGATAGAGAGAGCACACACACTAACATTATCTTCTATCTTCAGTGTTGTAAATCAACCAATATATTGATCATATTTATCTTTAACAGTCCAACCAGCCTTTCATACTTTATACACATTATCAGACATGTGTCCAGTCGTGCAGGTTTACTGCACACTGTGGGGACAGTAAGATGGAGAGTCACTCTGCTGTCTTGGTATATTTCACACGCATGCAGCAGACGTCAATAAAGTATCATCAGATATAAATTCAGCTTCTACAACAACAAACACGGCTGCAGACTGTTTATATCTTCGCCTTAAACTCAGTTTAAGAGACCTGGACTCTCCTGGACTCTCCTGGACTGGGTGCTCTGGGCCCTGAAGGTTCAGTGAGACAGGATACAAAGCCAGTGAGCTTCCTGTCAGTCAGGTTGTTCCCGTCTGTTTGTCCCTGCAGGGCTCCTGTCCATCTGTCAGCAGCTTCATTCATTCAGATAGTAAAACTCCCTGAATGCTTTGTGAGCTGCTTTGAAAGAAAGACTGTGTTTCTTGTGTCTTTACGAGGACCAGCTTGTGGACCTGGTACTGAGGACATTTTGTCTGCAGTAATTCTCAACCTGAGGTTCGGGATCCCCAAAAGGGTCATGAGATGTAAAACGTCACAGTTTTATCTTTCATGCTAACGTTACAGTTAATTCTTTCATGCTAACGTTACTTGTGTGAATAGGCTTCTGTGTTTTTAACCTCACAGTTGTCTCTCTAGCTAACTGTGTACTGGGTGTGTTAGCATTAGCACTGCTGTTAGCTGCTGGATATTGTGTCATGTTAGCTGTTAGCCACAGCTGACTGATGTTTTAAAGACTAGACAGTTTGGGTCGTACACATTGACCTCTAAACAGTCATTTTACTGTTTTCCTGTGAGTTGCTGTGTAAATACTGAAAGTGACATTGTGATGCTGAGTTCTGCACCCGCCTGCTGCAAGCGCCCTCAACTGTTTGTGGAGGGAAGCTCGTGTAAACACGTGTACTTGAAGGATACGAGCTGTGAAACTAACTGGATGTGTTTTTGTTGTTGTTTATGTTTACATCAGCAGACCACCATAAATATCAGCTGGTTATTGTAGAAGCTAACAGGAAGTTGAAGTGTTAGCAGGATTTTAAGTGAAGTTAAGTTGCTCTCCCTGGATTTTCCTGACGGCGTGTGAGTCAGCAGGTCAGGTCAGATTTATTTCATCCAGTCACATTTTTTGTCTGTAGATGGTGAAGCGACGACTGGAGGTTCAGTCGAACACCTCACACTGACTCATCTCTGGTAAATAAAGCCAGCTGATGATTCATGCTAATGTGTTTGTACCAGTTTAACGTGACGGAACGACCAGACGAATGTGAGGAAACTGTTCATCCAGAGAGAAACAGAGCTGAGAGGGAAGACGAGTGAAAACATAGAGTTTGGTGCAGAGGGAGGGAGGGTCATGTGAGAGGACACACACTGTATACACTCAATACTGCAGTTTGCTGTTGTTAGCTTAGCATTGAGCTGCACAGTGAATACTGTTGATTACATGCTAACAGCCGATCTGAGGAGAGAAAACGTTGGTTCTGCTGTGAAGATGTACACCGCAGTAAGAAAGTGAGACAGGCCGAGGCAGAGAGACACACTTATGGACTAAACAACAGTCGGATTGGACAGGAGACTTGTTATGGACACTTTTTAGCAGCATGAAGTAAGTGTGCATTATACATGTTTGGACATGATGGCTGAAAACGGGTGAGCTATGTAGCACTGAACTGTCTTTCTGTTCAGGATTTTTTGGGCGGGCCTGAAGTCATGGCTCGATGGCTCACTGGAGCCACACTGAGCATGACCCCCCCACCCCCAACACTATATCGAAGCTAGAGCTTTGTGCTACTGCGTTACCCCGTTAGCCAGCAGAGAATCCTGCTCATTTTTTCACGATTTTGAAACCTAATTTTATTTACTTGCCAAGCTTTGTCAGTATTTTCTGACTTCCTGTCTGTGGCTCTCAGCCCCAAGCCCATTGGTTCCTACTGAAAATGTAAATCTTTAAAAACACCTCACAAATATATAGTTTCATTTTTAAAAAAAGGTTCCTAAAACAAGGACTTTCCTAAAACATTTCCTAAAACAAGGGTTTAGACGTTCCGGCGGTTCCTGAAGAGGTAGCAGCATTCTTGACTGGCGGTTTCTTGAAGTGGTTCCATGTTGAGGGATTCCAGAAGTATTTAAGAGAGGTTTTTGGGGTTTTGTGTTCAAGGATCTTTTCTTCTCTGTTCTCTCAAAAGCCTGTTACTCTAGGTGATAAAACTGAAGCCCACTATGTTCAGGTGTCTGGATTTATTGATGGTGAGAATCTGCGTTAAATTCTGACTGTAAGTAATAATTGATGACCTTTGCCCCCTCCAGGTGACCTTGGAGAAGGTTCTGGGTATCACAGCTCCAGGCAACCGAGCGCTGGCCTGCGACCCCCGAACTGGACTATTGGCGTATCCTGCCGGGTGAGAAACACACTCATTCATACTGTGATGGAAATTTGTCAACCGTCAAGGATTCTCATCCTGTTTCCTGTAAGTGAAGTGCAAACATTGAAAATAATAAGCTACTTTTGGAAGGACTTGACTGTGAGTTGAAGTGTAACCACAGGAGTTTAAATATCAGCTGAGATGTAAGCATTCAAAGCTGTAAGAAGTGGAAGTGTCAGCTGAGGTCTTAAACACCGAAAGCGCTGAAATAAGATGAGGTGTACTGAAGGTAGTTGAACTTTCATTTGAAGTGAAAGTAGTTGAAGTGTCAAATGATGTGTAGGCATTGAAAACAATAGTTAAGATGTAAGCATTACTCTGGAGTTGAGGTGTCTACTGAGGGGTAAGGCAGTAGCTGAAAGGACTTTCAGTTGAAGCTTAAAACTGAGTAACTAAAAGCACTGAAATGAGCTGAAGTGCTGAAATGTACTAGATCATGAAATCATTGAAAGTGCTCGAGTGTCAGATGACGTGAAAACAGTGTAGGCTGAAGTTGAAGATTCAGTACTGAACTCATTGAAGTGTTTGGAAGGAGTTGAAGTCTGTTAGCTGAGGGGAGTGGATGATCAAGGTGTACTAATGTTGGTTGATGTGTTAGCGTATTACATCTACATCACTCCTACACAGCTGACTTGTAGTGGAAGTTGCTGATGAGTTCTATAAACACAGTGTTCACTGCTGATCGTGTGGAGAAACTTCACACTGTCGGTGGTTCTCAGGACTGTAAAGGCTAATTACATGATCCGATTATCAGATTAAACCACATGTGTTACGGAGGTCCATTAGGAACCATGTTACTGATATTTCCCACGAGGCACCGGTCTGCTGGCGGTCTTCAGTAAGGCACTGAACCCACAACTATCCGGACGACTTCTGGAAAAGACATTGTCCAGGGTTTTCTGAGAGATCTTCTATGGCTTTCTTTGTGTCTTTGTTCTTGGCTAACATTGTAGTGGATTAAGGGCTCGTTGAGTCTGTGAGGGTGCTTCAGACAGGATTTTAACTTGAAGCAACACTATGGGTTTTAAAGGAGTTGCTGCTATCTTTGACTCAAACCTAAGACTAAACCCTAAACCTAAACTAAATTATAACTCATTCGAAAGCCTTGTTCTTAGTCTTTCACACCCAAACTGGAAAACATTACGGCCAGTTCTATTTGC
>JAVQJF010068482.1:0-36444 GCA_036023855.1 Gadopsis marmoratus
TTAAATTTTTTTTACACGTTAATTTTGGCGCCAAAATCCTCCCACTAACTTCGGGGGGGCCCCCCCCCCCCCCCCCAGTTAAACAAATAGATACTGTATCAGTCACATTGTAGAATAACGAAGAGAAGCTGATCATCTGCAGCCGTTAATTCAAGCCAGGTAGGCTGAGTTTGCCTGAGAGATATAAAGGCCAAACTATGAAAGTTGTAAAGAGCGACATCACAATAAAGAAAAGGAAACGTGTGCATGATGCAAATATGAAAAATAAATCTAATAATCTCATATGATTTATCTTCTCAAACTCTTAATTAGACTATAGAGATGCTTTTAGCTTTACAGCATCGCAGTAAACAACTTTATTTTCACTTTAAGACAAGACATTGCTGTATTTTCTTACATAGTGTAAGAACATTTTCAGCAGGTCTGGGGTTTACCTGGTCTTGCTGATTCCGCTGTGTTGGTTTGTGCGCCGGAGCACGGCTGCAACACGGCAGATCTCACTTCCACAAGAATAAATCTGCAAAAAGGAGCGAGGAAGACAGATCGGCTTCCATATGAGACGCTCAATTAGTTCCCTCCACATCCCATCAATCATTGGCCCTGTCATGACTTGTTTTTTTTGTTTTTTTTAGATATTTCTATTCAATTTGTAGTCACCAACCGCTGAATAATACAACTGCATAGATGACTAGTAGAATATCATGTCAATGTCAAAGTACGTCACTACATGCCACGACACGGCACCTTAATCCCATCAGTTTGTTGTTGCTGAGAATTGGATATAACCTTATTTAAAAAGGCACAAAACTGTATAAGATGGTACATTCTTGCATCATCAAAGTCAGAGTGGAGGTTTGGTGATACCTTGCTGCAAGTCATCCACCAAATTTAACAGACTTAGTAGTGCTAGTACACTACATACCTGTTTAAGGTACTCTAACAGGTACTCTATGTACTGTGTATTTACACAATATCTCCCATATTCGAATGTAGCCTTTTCCCAATTTATTTTTCATGTCACAATTAAGAAAACAAATGTAATTTAATTAAAAAACAAATTTTTTTTTAAATACAACTCAAGTTGTTGACCTCAGTGGTGGAAAGTAACTAAGTACTGTGCCGGTGTACAGTTTTGAAGTACTTGTACTTTCTTTTACACGCAAGAACATGAGGAGCTTATAAAACATGCATTTTGAATCGATTAAACCACTCAAAAGTATATAAAATTGTTCAAATTGGATCCAACTCGACCAGCTGACTGCTTAAAGCATTAAGAGTAAAACAATAGTATAACATATTATCCCTATAATATGTCAAAACAGAGAGGAGCCGTATATTTTTACTTGCTGCGCAATGAAGTTACATAATTTATATACTTTGCTTGACTGTACTCATTTTACCGCAAAGTTCTCGCTTTGCGGTAAAATGTTCCCTGTGAAGTACAAGTAAATCAAAACTTGAATAAATGTACTTAGTTACTTTCCACCACTGATTTCACCACCCGTAAACAGTAACAACCTATTTCCCATTTATTCAGAAACATTCAGCTGCTGGTCATATTTAATATGACCACTAGGTGGTAGTATTTCATCACACAGATTAATTTCCTCCATTTGAGAGAGGTGCATTGTTTTAACAATGTAGTGTATTTGTTGCCACATTAAATAAACTGTTATTTTACCCGTATGGACAGTTAATTTTATGCTTTGTGTTATATTGATGTCAGTGTCTGAGCTGAAGTATTTGTTCATGTTCACCATTTTTGTTTTGTTTTGTTGGTGAAAATGAACACGATTTTGGTGCAGTTGAAATACTCAGCCACCAGAGGTCAGTGTTCATCAAAGTATTTTCCCTCAAGTAAAGATTTCCAATTCAAATGGCATAACTGAATTATTTTAGCTTTAAGAATGTATTACCCATACTGTGTTTCTGCAAATTAATAGCTGGGAAATCTGGTGATGTATTACTAAGACTTGGATAAACTACTTGGGGGAAAAAACATTACAAATTCATCATTCAATAGCTCTCTCTCTAGCGTCAAGGTCAACAGGCTGTTAGAGCGTTTAAATGAGCAGAGGAATATCTGAACGGTTTCCTACCAAATTAAGTTCATCCACTGTTCATTCGGGTTCATATTCAGTCTTTAAACCGCATTTCTCATTAACGAAAGAGCAGAAAAGTCAAGCCAATGGAGACATGATTCCTCTTCTTCACAGGGCAGCTTCAAGGATTTTCTAGAAATGAATGTCCTAACTACCACGACACGAAGTAAGGTGAGAAAGTGCGAATATATCCCACAGTTGGTGGATTTTCCCAGCTGTTTGAACTAAAATAGGTATTTTAGTATTCAGGCATATAGTAACAGACTGGCTGATTGCAGCGTTCCTCACAATCTATAAATAATGTGTGAAAAGTGTCAGCTGAAGGTCAAACATGAACTTACAAAGCATTGCTAACTGTGGCCACTTCCGTTGTAAAGTTTCGTCTTAATGTTCAAACCAGATTATCGAAAGAGTTAACAGGTGAGCACAGCAAGTAAGTACGGACTGAGCTTGGACGCTTCGCTTCCTTCAGTTATTATTGCTCTAAAATGATGTTGCTGCAGGTATTGTATTGCAGCTTTATTCCTACTTTTGCATTTGCTGGGAGTCTCGCTAAACAGGGAGATGTAAATGCAGCCTTACAGAGCAGTGCTCTTATTCTCCGAAGTGTTATGGAAAAAAGGAGGGAAAGAAAAGTGTCTCAGTCTCATTTCATTTGTCAAGGGGCTACTTAGGAATGAAAGATGCTTCTCCCAAGGACATATGAGCTCATGCTGCCTGGCCGGCTGCCTGGGCGAGGAGGAAGAAGAGGAGGAGGAGGAGGAGGAGCCGGATGCATTCAGGTGCATTACGTCACCGCGGGCCAATCCCCTGCTCTTTGACACGAGCTTTCACAGCAGCGTCTGTCGCCGAGTTCAACGTGTGGGAATTGGCTCTGAATCTTACCTCGAGAGCAGGGGTCACGAGGCCGCACCGTGTTCGGCTCACACGCCTGAAACCCTCCACTCTGATGCGTGTAATAAGAAAAGAGTTGTTCCCTGACTTGGAGGTTTTATGCGACCTCAACCCTGGCGACTCCAGAAGAAAACAAAACCTTTTGAGTCACAAATGTAGTTATATTCGATATAGTGGACACCATAAATCCAGTTATTTTTTTAAAATCACGCGCATTATTAACAGAAGTCCAAAGAGGACATGCAGAATATGACCCCACTTGTGGCAGTCAAGGAAAAAGAAAATCCTATTTTGGATTGTAGGCGATATGTTAATTAACAAACACATCTTGCGTGGTTGATATTAATAATAAAGTTTATTTCAGCCGCAGCTACACGAACGTGGTCTGCAAACAGGATGTGAATACTTCTGGGACTTCCTGCATGTTCTTGTCTGTCTGACTTGACTGCAGCTGAAGTCTTATGTGTCCTTCAGGTCCAATTCTGGCTGGTCTGCTAGTTAGGTTGGCATCTTGTTTTGTCAGGTTCAGTTTTCAGTGGCGTTATATTTTGGCGACCTCTTTTAAGGGCCCTATAACTCTTCATTCACGTCCCTTCAGTAATTTATGTCGTGGCCGAGGCAGCATTCCCTCGCCATCATCTCTTTTGAAAAGCCACAGCTACGTATCATCTACCGTGGTCTCCATCTGCCCATGACGGAAAGATTTCTGAGATTCTGATGGCAGCAGGCGGGAAGCTGATGTGACAACAATGTCACTTTTAAAACAGAGTTGTTTTGGCGACAAGAATCAATGGGGCTGATGGGAAATGGGGTCTTCATCTGACGAAACGCTGGCAATGATGACAGTATACAAAAGTGATACGAGGTCACTGGTGCTTCGGGGACGTTGTTTGTGCACAAGCGAGGCTGTACAGCTGTCAGCATCAGTCTTCTTCAACCTCTGTCTGTGTGTGTGTGTGTGTGTGTGTGTCTGTGTGTGTGTGTGTGTGCAGCTCATGTATCAGCAACAAAACATCTGGATCTGCCTTCCAACCATCCAGCGATGTGCAAATGCCGAAGAGGTGAAACCTCAAGGTTACACAGCAGGGTCTGGAAAAATTGTAAATATAATAAATAAACGCAAAGAGGATAAGCCGCATCGTCAGGTCACATCTCCAGTCCTTGAGAAATTTATTCCATGTTCCGTGAGGCTCAGGCTGCATTTTAAAGCGCCACGTGAGGGATGAGCTGTCAATCAAACTGTGTGCTTGTGGGCGGGACTGTGACATGTTTGGAGTTTGGTTCATTTTTATATTGACTTAATGTTCCTTCTGTTTCCTAGTTAGTATTGTGTGTTCACTGTTATTTTGTCCAAGTCCGACAAATATAACTACAGCACTGTAATTTATTTTTTTAAAAAGGCAGCAAACAAAACCCTGTCACTGAGGACACCAAGGCCGTGTCCCCTGTATTGTTTCTGGGAATATGAGATTTTAACAACTTGAGGAGCAATTTATGTTATGTTATTACACAAAAACCACACATGGTGGGTTTTGAAGGCTGATTCTGACACTTTATACACTAAATATCTTAAAATTTGATGCTTTAAACAAATACAATCTTGAATTTAATGATAATAAATGAGATATTTGGCATTTTTACACCAGATCTACACACTGGCAGTGTGGATAAGGCTTTAAATGTATTAAGGGTGGTAAAACATAACGAAAAGAAAATTGAACAGTGAATTAAATGAAGTTTTTGGTTGTCCGTGAAAGTTATAATGGGGACTGGGGCTGCGCTGGAGGGATTTGGACGTATGACCTCAGTATTCTAAAATCCTGTCCACAGCGCTGAATTATTAGTTTTATCCCATCAAATCAAACTGCTTTTTCTCCCTAATTTCCAAAAGTCGTATGTGTTTGAATTGGCTCTCTCTGCATTATGACTCTCTTGACAGCATGTTTGTTTGAACGCAGACATTACATTCTGCCTTAATCAAACAAAATCAAGTATTAAAGGTTGTCAAAAACTGCACAGATGTTCCTCACAGCTTTTATCAAAGAGTTTCCGGCAAAAAAAAGACAGACATTTTCTTGTACAAGTGTCACAGATTATTAACCGAAATCAGAAAAATCACCGCTGAGCCTTCTGGAGGTGCTGCAGGACTAAATCAATGGAGCATCTGTGGTGGGCGGAGCCTAATCGAATAACCCAATGACTTCCATGCCCTCCACCACCTTCCCTCTGACACCCGTGCCAGGTTCCTACATAAGACGATCACTGTGGTTTAATAGCATGAAGCGATACTTAGATCAGATTCCGCGCTGGCAGCAGCTCTCTCTGTCTCTCTCCGGCGTTATCAAGCAGCGTGTTTGGAGCAGCGATGACAACGCTGGCACGAGCAGGGAGTGCTGGAAGCTGGCCTCAGACCAGCGGCGTTGTGTGTGTGTGTGTGTGTGCGTGTGTGTGTGTGTGTGTGGGGCGCCTGTCTGGCTTTTGGCTGGAGCTCAAGGTTGAAGCCTGTTGGAAACAGGGAAATATAAGTGCAGATGCCAAATGTGGACATCTATATATGCTTTATTTTAGAGGAACAAAACATGACTGTACCTAAAAGCAGCACGTTGATGAGATCAATGCGACAAGTACTTGCACTGCAGTTTGCCCACTTCCGGTTGCGTTTTCTTGTTTTTGGCCTTACTGTCACCCTCTGGTGTTTTTGGGCATGTTTCCCCTCCTGTGGGTTGTATCATGTGAGCTTGCCAGCGGCAACCTGGAGGCAACGGAAGGACAAAGAGGCTGAGTGTTGAGAAACACACTGATCGACAGTCTGCAATTCAATTTAGAGGACTTAAAGACATTGTTTACCTCAGACGTATGATAGATGACAGCTTATCAATAAGACTGGCAGGTGGCGCGGGAACGTCTGCCAACTGAGAAGTAGGAGGGTGGGGTAGACTTCAAGGTGAATGCAGTCGCATACAAGTTCAGCTCTAGATCTATTTAACTGAACTGCAGAAGGTACCAGGCCTTTATCTGAAGCAGGCTTGTATTAGAAACAGGCCTTTGCTTCTAATTCCATCGCTACATGTAAAGTTTTCTGAATGGCAGAAGAGTCATTCGACACGAAGCAAACTCATCCACAGTCCATTGTCTTTTTTTTATTTACTCATGCAAAACAACAAAGCAGTGCAAAAACCATACACCATTCGCAAGACATGCAATAATAAATGAACAGCAATATGCAAGCACAGCAAAATACCATTAAACGGTAAGTAACTAACAAAACACAAAAAGCGCTAGACAAAACAAAGAAGCATTTATCATGACCTAAATATGGGCCAAACAGGAACCTGATAACAAGGTGAGTCAAATAGCTTACATGAGAATTACGTAAAGTAAGAAAGCATTCATTTTTTTAAGTTTGGGTTATTTTTAGTGCATGATTGGTCCCATAGTTACATACACCAAACTGAATCAGCTTGAATGATTTTGCCTCTATTTCATACAAACTTCTGAGACCCTTGCTTGACCAAATACATTCCCTAGATACTAACGCTAACCTTAGCCGCCACAAATAAATACCTAATTTCAGCCGTGAATTCTAACATGAGCCCTAAAACCGAGTCAGAATCCTCAAACAGCCCCTTGAATAAATAAGGGCCGGACGAGAAGTCCTCACTTTCCAAAAACGTCTTCGCTCTCAGGGTCTCAAACTCTAAATTGGACCTCACAAAGATAGGAGGACAAGATCACACACACTTACACCTTTCCCCTGCTGGAGTGTTTTGATCTCAGTAATCAGGCTGGCCAGAGGGAAGGAATCCCACAGCTATATTTATGACCAACACACACACAGCACAGAGGACGGCCAAGACAGTCGGTGCATGTGTGAGTGTAAACAGACTGATGTGTGTGTGTGTGTGTGTGTGTTTCCAAGCAGTTTTCCTCTCCCCTTATTTCAACCAGTCACACTGTATCGCCATACTGCTGCAATGACCTTTGACCTTCCTGATGAGATTCTCTATTTACAGTGCTGTGTGAACTTCGACTAGAATCACTTGAAGGCAAATAAAGAAGGGAAACGGATGTGCTCAAAGAGGACCCAAAGGCCTTCAAGCTCTTATCAAATGGCTTTGCAAGAGAATATTTTTATTGAAATGACTGAAATCAGTCACACAAAATGGGGAAAAAAAAACATCGCCCAAGAGTAGAAAGATGGAAAGTGTCCGTCCTGCAGTCTGATGCAAAGTGTGTGTGCAGCTGCACACTGAAGTGAAGAGATTATCCGCTGGTGTTGCTGTCTTGTGGTCTGCGGGGGGGTGAAATCAGCCCGACCCACCGGCTCGCTGCGAATGCCCCGTGCTTATCGCCATATTTTGCAGTGTATTACGTCGACCACAGGCGTTTTCACACTGTGGCTTTCTCACGTTTGCATGGCTTCACCCGCAGCACAGGCAGAGCGCCGCTGCGTATTTAAAACTCAGAGGTATTACGTGTCTCTTCTGACATCTGACAGGCCTGTTTTGGTCTCAGCTGTCAGCGGAAATTGATTTGAAACTTGCGTAAAAGCACAACAGTAACATATGGAGAGTAGTGTTTGGTTTGATTTAATCGCAAGGACCAGTTTGATTTTCATGCTGGTTCCTGATTTTTTTTACGTTTGTTTTTTTCTAACAATGCACACTCACTATACGTGGAAGGTGACGCATATACTCTTATTTAAAGGACGTTCAACTCTTAATTTTGAACTTTTTGTCTGTTTGAGGATGTACAGTAGTAATACATCATTTCTGATCCTGGTTCTACATTAGAAACAGCCTGGACATGAAAATAAAAATAAAAAGGAAAATAAAAAGAAGGTACAATGGACATGTGAATATCATGTTTTCAGACGTAGGTATTGCATAATATTATACATAATGTCTGAAAACCACATGTGGATATATGTTAATGTATGTGTACGTTAATGTTAATGTGATTTTACATTACGATGTGCACAAGTGCAATGGATGCAACATCTATCACATGTGAAATGTCCAAAAACCACATGTGCCAATATCTAAATCTAAAGTGTCCATTTTTTTTTTAACTCACTCTTAAAATGAAGCAATGTCTGCATGTCATCAGAGGTCCAAACTGTCTGCGAGCGCCGAGCAGGTCAACCAAAGTGACCTTTCCGTTCTAAGTTTCATTCTAATAATTCTTAGAGGCACGGAAGGCTAAAACTATCCAGCAAGAAAAAAAAAGACTCATTAGAGTCACACAAACTGATTTGTTTAGAGATATTACATTTGCATTCTCTCTCGTGAGCCCTCCGATTTCTCTTGCGAGCCCTTGGAGGGGTCTGGACCCCAGGTTGGGAACCGCTGCTAACGTCGTTCTCACTTTTGACAGTGAGCGCAGCTTCGGCCTCCTGCCGCCTCCGACTCTGTTTGATCACTCGTTGTGTTTGTCAGTGCGGTTGCTCGCACAATAGGTGCTGGTGATGCTGAAGGTCCTCATGGCGAGGCTTAGGGCTAGTTAACAATGTCTCGTCTTCTTTTACATATCAGGAAGAACTCTGCCATAATAATCTCCATCCTTAAAGCAATTACACGTCTTTGACTTCTTCAAATATACATTCAGTGTGAATAATGATTTTTATTCTTATTAACTGGCGGTACAGCAGCGTTTTCTTAAACCGGGAGCATAATCAGTGCTAAAATCCACAAGGTTATTCCTCTCCAGCTTTTTTAGTGCCTACAGCAATAACACTTTTACGGAAGGTGTTTTATATGAATGTTGAATGCCTCTGCTTTCAATAGAGATGCGCACAAATATTTTCAATGGCTAAAAACTTTGTTAAAATATGTTATTGAAACTAATATCAAAGGACAGGCAAAAAAAAAAATTTTTTTCGTACTTTATAATGCTCACTGAGCTCTTAATGTGAATGTAAGCAACTGCATAAAAGAAGCAGATGCTTTAAAGGAGTACACATTATTAAGGCAACCCTACAGTTTTTTGTTTTTTTTTAGGTGTTTAATATTCAAATCTATTTCTTCTTGAAGACAGATTGAGGCCAGCCTGGAGTCTCTGTCATCCTCTGCTCCAAACGAATCATCAGCAGGGGAATAACGATGAGCGGTGTTTCATCTTTGTTATTCTGTTGCCTCTTGCATAGTTGACGGATATTAACTTCCCATCAAGCAGGTCTAATTATAATCAATATGTCCAATAAGGCTCGCAATTAAGGGAGATATTTGATTGGTAAACGTTTAACCCCAGAGCCTAATGAAGACGCGCGCGCAAACAAATTCATCAAGTTGATAGTGTCTCAAAGTAAACATCTGGAGAGGGATTTCTGATTCAGGGCCGCTGACAGAGCGACACATTTGTTCAGAATGGCCTTGAATGCACTTTTTAAAACATTAACTTGATGCGCTGGAGTTTATCGACCGTTTCCACCGCCAGCCACACCTTTCTCAGGGCCCGATTTCATGGGAAGATCAATCACTTAGTTGACTTTGAGATGGCCTCTCACGACGGCGCGCTGCTTAAAAGAGTTGAGGTTAAGGCCGCGATGATATTTAGGTATTCAGCGCACAACACTGCACTCGCGCAGGAGTTCATGAAATTAGCTGCCGCGGCTTGTTTGTTGAGCAGATTTCCCAGATCAGTCACCTCTGTGGAAAGTCCAGAGTCACCCAGTAGAAGAAGAAGAAGCTGCAAAATTACGAGCACTGCAAACTGAAATATGGCAAATGCACTTCACGCGACAACATGCCTAAGAAAAGCTGGAAACCCACATTATGAATTAGTATCTAACTCTATTATCTATCTATGAAGACGTCAACCTTTTGCTGTATAAATGCTTCGAAATGACCTGCGATTGTGTTTCCCTCACAAGCGACTCCACGTGCGAATTTTGACTGTTCTTACTCGGAAGCTGCTATAGCTCTTTGTAAAATAGCGTGACGTTATCATAGTGCCAAGAAACCTCTTAGGGAGGAGATCTGGTGGATGGTTGGACACAGTGTGGACCAACCTAGAGACAGACATTGCCATCCCTACATTCATGACACCAATTATGGCAAGAACGTCATACGTGTGTTCTTGCTTCAATCCTGCTTTATTTACGCCGGAAAGGTCTTCACAAATTGACATCCGCTGACGAATTGGAAGTTGCCCAGCACAACCACAGCCGGCTGCTGAAGGCCTTGCTCTTGATCGTCACCCCAAGCAGGTCGAATCAGCAACCTGTCTCCCTGGACCACTTGCTTGCCGGATTTGCCTTTGTAAAGGATACCCTTTGACGTTTGTAACTATAAATCTCCCCTCTCACGTTTGCTGAAGGACATTCTCTCCCTGACATATATGATAAATAACCCCACCTTTTGAAGGGAATCTTGCATTGTAGCTTAGCAACCCGACGACGGGAGTACCTGTAAATCCTCACTTCAATGAATCGGGAAGGAATAAAAGACAGTGGCCAGGTTTGATGTCAATCGCTCCCCGCTCACTCAATCAATGCCCCGAGCCCAAATGAAAGATGAAAGGCAGCGAGAGAGAGAGAGAGAGAGAGAGCTTTGCTTTTTTAGCCAACAAAAGGATCCCTGTGCTCTCAGACGCTCCAGCAAACATCGATCTCTACCACTGAGCTAAACCCCCCCCAACCCCCACAAATGGATCCGATCGAACACACAAACCCTTCAAGCTTCAAGTCACATGTTTTATTCATCACTTCGTGCTGGTTTCCTTTGTTTGTCGCTACTTTAGTTAATGCTTTTATTGGTGGTGGTGAGAAGTTGACTCACATTTGTGGCGATCGAGGAACGTAAAGAAAGAAAGAACCTTTAATGATAAAACAGGCTCTTTCTATTGGTGAGCCATTTTGCATTTCTGGGTTCATTTTTGCTGCAACAATCCAAAATGAGAAAGGGACACATGAACCGCCGAAAAGGGCACATACAGAAAGCACATGCAAACCAAAATGCATTGCAGCCATGATATGCTGCATTATGCTGAGATTTGATCACAATCCCGCAAAACACATACAATCTAGATAATAAGGTCGCATGTTAATAGCAGGTGTAAATGCAAACACCCATGGATGTCATTATCCAGACAGTACTATCAGATACAGATCACAGGGTAGCACCAGGTGTAAATGGAGCCGTACGTTGCCAGTAAGCTTCATCAAAAGTGCTGGTCGAACGGTTGAATACCTTGGGAGCCCCCCCCCCCCCCGACCGTGTTCGACAGTTTTCGTAACTCTCCGAAAACATCAATCCTAAATCCACAATCATTCACACCCCCGCGTCAGGCACTGATTGGCCAGCTGTGCAGAGGTGAGAAAGGAGCCAGGGTCTTGAACGTCTCTCGCCAGCACTTTTCTTTCAATCCTGGCACAGCTATTGCAACTATTTATCACTTTTTGTCTGTCCAAGCCAGTTATTTCCCTATAGCACAACCCGGGCCCCTGGGCTGTAGAGCAATGTTTTCTAGAGCAAATCCAATGCATGATTTTGGACACAACGTACAGACGAGTGAGGGTGACGTGACAGTATGCATTCCAGATACAGAGAGCAGAAACAGACAAGCACTAGGAACAAATAACACTTAACAAATGCCGGATTTATATTCAAACATGACCATACTTAGTTTCCCAATAGGATTAGCATATGATAATGCTTATATCACCCTGTGCCTTTACTGCAACTAACTAACACAAACACGCTGTGACCCACTGCAGACACATTCTTTTGATCGGTACAGGCGTTTGAAATTGCCACACAGTTAAATTAGGTCACCATAAATTCATTAGTGACGAGTTCAAGAGTTCGGCTATGTTCTGGAAATGTGAATGCCAATGTGTGACCAGCCCCAGAAGCAAAATTACGGTTGAAAAAAAAAATCAAAAAACAAACTGGTAATCAAACTGGTGAAATAGGTGAAGCAGCCCCTCAGCCCTGCTGTGTGTTTACTGTTAAGTACATGGCTTGACATGCTGTCCTCCACGCCGGGTCGTCGGATAACAAGGTCCTTCCCAGAGGGCAGCGGGGCGCACGGAAATGGAAATGAAAAGTCTGAGGCCGAGAGCTGCAAGGACAAATGAGATATGTTTCTCAGTAATGATGCATAACATTCAAAGCAGTAAGGGTGGAAAGAGGGGGGCAGATTCAACATGGAGCTGGTTTATAGTCAGAAAGCGACTTATACGCTGAAATGACTGTTTTTTTAAGGGACCGTATGTAATTTGTGGAGAAGCTACTGATCCCAACCAAGAAACACAAGCTTCATATTTAGCGTACAGATGTGAGAGTGGTATCAATATTCTTATCTAACTCTCGGCAACACAGCAAATAAGACAGCAGTAAAGAATTTCCCAAAATGTCATACTTTTCCTTTCGATCTCTCAAAATCAACAGTTCCTGGGGGAAGTCAGGTCACAGCAGGAAATCTTGTGCATGCCCTGCAGTAACTGTTTACAAGCAGCAGAGCAGTAATCTGACTATGACCATATTTTGAACCAAGCCCACATATTTTCAATGTATAAGTAACATAAGTTATTTTGCTGGCGCACTGGGACTGATGGTGCACTAAGGGGACAGGCTGTTCCGCTGTAGAAACCAATGTATTTGGAATCTGGGATGGATTTCTAAAAGTCTTTATTATCATGAACACAACTCAGGCCACTGTCAAACTATACTGTATGTGAACTTGCACTGCAATGCCTGCCTTCTTGTCGCAGCTGTCACCACTCACGAATGATCACTTTAACAAAAATAATAGTAATGAATGCAAAGTCGTATATATATTTCAAGTAATATGGCATGTATAGTGGCCCCTACAGAAGGAAAAAAGAAAGGAAACGTTGTGTTCCTCTAGCAAAAAAGTCCGCCGTACAGAAGCTCTTGCCATCCCATCTTCTTCCTCCCTCTCTGCAGATTTTCCCAGACATGATGGGAGGCGTTTGGACAGGGAGCGAAACACTATTACTTTTCATTGCACCATGTGTTGATTGTAAAATCCGTGCAGATGGAAGCCATCAGATTTTCACCGTCTCAGTCTGCGTGGACGCGTGTCAAAATTCATTTTCTGGTCATCATTTCTGCTCTGCCTTTTTCTTGTTTCATGTAGGTGGTGTGTGATTTACTGTTCTTAAGTGACTGTATTTCTATTTTTATTCTGGGTTTTATTCAGGACGACTTGTATCACATAATCGCCACAAGCTGTAGACGTTAAAGTTTCCATTTCTCTGAGCACCTTAAAGACACCTTGTCCATGTTGGCTTTAACGTTAGTGCATTGCTGCACACAATTAGATAAGTCTGCTAAGGAAGATTACCATTAAATTGCAAGAGAGGCTGTTTTTGAATAGTTTTGCTCTTTTGCTTTTGACTTTGTATTTTTAACTATTACACTCACTTGCAGGTCAAGAATTTGACATGCCTCCCTTGACCATCATTATGTGTACTCCAAATTTAGAGGGCCGCGCAGACTCGATGGATCCTCTTCGTGCTCTCATCTGTTTGCCACAAGGTTGCTGGTTTGAATCCCGGGACGGTCTGGGAAAACTGAAAGCTATAAAAAAAATGTAAGTCTAAACGGATCTGCCTGGAAATGCATGAAATGAGAATGATGCAGTGAAATGCAAATACAGCACATTCCCAGCAGGACAGGGATTAACTGGAGGACACATGAGGATGAGGATGTTTTCATCTATTAACCAAGGAGCACAACCTGCTGTTGAAATGAACTGGGGTGAAAGGCTGCATTGTGCTGTTGTCACTCTTTGATGGCGAAGGAATGCCATCTTTACATGATTTGTGTGCAGACACATTTCTAAAATGCAATGAGTTCGTCCTAATTGCGCTGATTCATGAGCTCTTGTTGCTTCACTCACCCCAACAAATGGCCCTCAATGATGGCACTTAAAAACCAGTCCCGCTATACCTCCAGGCAGTCTGAATCTGGATCTGAGACCATGTAACCACCGTGTGGGCACTTGTTTCCTCTTTGTGCAGCCTAAGTGAAAGCTCACACAATCGTGAATGCCCTTTAAACCTCATTGTGTGATGTCAAACACATCAACTACCAGGTGCCTTCTGTGAGAAAAAAAACATCTGCAGCTAAGGTGTTATGGCCTTGACAACACCGTTTTCACGTGTTAATCCTATTCTCTGCAGCGCTTCCTCCGCAGGCAGCTTATGTACATTTCCTCGATTAACACCTCCTCCCTATTTTGGGAGCTCAGGGAGTCATTTTGTGGTAACCACATTTGCTTAATTACATAAGAGAGACAAAAAGAAACACAGAGAGAGAGAGAGAGAGAGAGAAGCCTGGGCGCTGCGAGGCAGACTGCCACGCTGCTCTTTAGCTCGGAGACGAAGCTCCGACTCAAATCCAAACGCAATTAATGCTGGCCGAGCGCCGAGGGGCACTCCAGGCAGATGAGGCGGATTGTTCTGGAGGACGAAGCCAGTGTGTCCTGGCGCCTGATGGTTCAACCTGCAACCCTCCAACAACCAGCCTTTGACATGAAAAATATCGTCTGACGCTGCTAGATCTCACTCATCGGACCTATTTCGAATTGCAGTTCTAACGTTCACTTCCCCAGTCATGCAACGTCCTGCCTCAACTATTTCTGTTTCAGTTAATGATTTCCTACATCTCCCAGGAGTCAGGATGGCCCCTTCCTCAAAACAGAAATCTTTCATGTAACGGTGCATTGGATTCTAGTCTATTTCCTGCTCTTGTGCATAAAGACATTGATCTCTGTGACCTCTTGTGTGACGGATTCCTCCCTGTTGCATTGCTGGTCTTAGGTGGGGAGTGTAAGAACAACAGAGTATGGAGCGTGCATCCTAAAACCTTTTACAGGTGTGGGTCAAAAACCGCAATGTGAAGGCAGAAGTCAGCGAAGAGGTCTGTAGCTGGAAATATCTAAAAGGGATGTCACGTAACCTAAAGTACATTTGGCCACAAGGAATCAACATAACCCAGCTGTTAAATGCAGCCATAAATGTAGATTCATCACCTCATATCATTTTAAAATGGCATTAGTGGGCTCACAGTGACCCATTTAATTTCAGGTTCACAGCCATTTACTTTAGGTTTTCATTGACGTCCATCCACTTTCTGGGCTCTCGTCTGATAATAGTAAAAATAAAGGTTTTTGTGCTTTTTATGGATAGGCTAATCAGCTTCATTACAATTCAAAGTAAAGTAGAAGTTAAACATTCATCTGAGAGGCCTTTAGGTGCTTCTTACAGCTTCTGTTTCCACTAAGAAGAAGCATCATTCACATTTAAATACATAGAAGGAAAGACCAATGTATGCGATATTTAAAGATCACAGATTAAGACTTGAAATGCAAATATACCCAAAAACAATGACTCAGTTACAGCAAAGAAGAGTAAAAGTACCGAGTTACTGGTGCTTCCTCCATCAGTCGGCTCCATGCTGAGAGCTGCAGCCAGTCAGAAAGACGGCTGGACTCCTCAAATACATTATCTGTCTGCAGGAACACACACACACACACACACACACACACACACAAAGTACATACTGCATTCAATCTTGTCTTTTCCTGGAAGGAATTGCACACACACACACATGCACACACATTACATTTAAGTATAATGCACTCACCCTCCCCTTTGCCTGGTCTGTCTCACACACACACACACACACACACACACACACACACACACTTTCTTTTTAGACATAGATTCATACATACATGACCTATTTTTGTTCCTTGCGCTTGACATTATATTCCTAAAGGTTTTCCCGTTGCCGTCCTTTCATGCTGATCACATTTCAGCCACAAAGTTAATTGACACAGATGCTCCGCGAAACATGCCTATGCTGTCTATGCCGCATTAGCAATCGGGAAGGTTTTAGGGGCTTGGTCAAATCAGCATTTTAACACCAAAAGCAGAGTGTCCGACATGCAAACTCACGCCATTTAAGAACTGCAAACTATCTTGACAGGCGTGACCTCGTATTAGCCATGTTGCACCATCCCATTTTATAAAGCCCTCTGCTGTCAAATGGAAAACAACACCTTAAACGCTTTGCCACAAACCAAACTAGCCAACGATATCCACTGCAAGTACTCACCAGAGCTTTCACCACAACCCCCGTCTCCAAGGAATCACATCTGTATACAACTAATTACGCTTTGGGAAGGCTTTATTCCACAATACGAAAACATACAATGCAATGTAAATATAAGAAAGAAATGTGCATAGTCCAAATGATGCATACGGATGACGTTGTAGTGCGTTTTACGCTGAGTATTGTCGCATAGTCGACTCCGTTGAAGCCTAAGCTCTGCCCTTTCGAAATCCCGAGCCGCCGAAATGATCTACACTGACCTCGTACCAATCCCACCATTACATTGCCTAAAATCACATATGTTGAAGACTGGTTAAAACATTTGTTTTTCCATCTGAGCCCACGCGAAGTCGCGGGTCACCTCACTTTACAGCAGCTCGAGCTCCTTTTGTGGCGAGCACAGCTCAGAATGTGCCTCAAGTGATAAAAAGTGACAGGGAGAAGATGAAATTAGCTGCTGCGTGTGCGCCAAAAAAACTTGAATACATTTAGCTGAGACCTTTGTTTTTGTTTGCTCGTTTTAAAATCTGAACCCCCCCCCCCCCCCATTTTTAATATTCATGGTAAGCAAACTAAAAAAGAAACTGCTCGCACACATTATAGACGTTGATATCCTCCGTGCACGCACACACACATATATTTCACACATGCCCCAGGTGGTTTCCTTTTGTCTCAGCGGCCGTGTTCATCACTCCTCTCCAACACTCTCCACTTCATCACGGTCAGAGCAGGAGTCTTCTCTGTGTGTGTGTGTGTGTGTGTCAATGCATATGCGTGCATGACTTTCCATGTGTGTTAGCGTGTCTGCATTTGCGAAATTTTCTTTGTGTCTGTGCGAGTGTGTGTTCCTCTGTATGTGTGCACGTTTGACCCACAACGCGCCCACGCGGACGCACTCCTGACCGTTTGATGCAAACACTAACATTAATTTCAATTACGGGCTGCTTTCTTTCGGAGGTGCCAAGCGAGGGATAATGAAAACAACAAAAACCAAAACACAGCCGGCGTTTCCCCTCCAAAGGCCGCCGAGGAAAGCGAGTCCCTCCGCACTCGTCCGACGGCCCGACTCTTTTCTATTTTAGGTCGACTTTAAGTTTTTAATTTGGATTGATTACAGCGGCGTAGGTGTTGCAGCCGCCAGGATAATGAACGCTCTGGGAGAGGAAGAACTGAAGCATTATTAATGAGACACTTAAAGGTGAAAGAATGAGAGGAGGAGAGAGGGAGAGAGAGCCGGAAAAGAGGCAGATAAATGAGGGGCGAGGAGGACGGAGACACGAGGAGGTTGATATTTGGGGAACGGGGAGGGGAGGCAGAAACAAGGGTGTAGCAGTTTAAAGAAAGGAAGGCAAGATGCAAATGGGAGGCGAAAAGGGGGAGGAAAGACAGAGGCAAAAGAGAGGAAGTAGAAGAGTTAAGAAGGTTGGATATCTTGAATAAAGAATTCTAAAAGAGAAAAGATGGGTGGAAATGGAACAGAATCAGAGGTTTGTTTGCTGGTGGGAACTGATCAACAAGAGTTGTCTGAGTTTGTCACTTTGAGTTATATATAACACTCCTTAAAAATCTGATTTAAAGTATGTAAAAATGTCAAAAGTTGATTGGCTGATTGATCTCTAGGTAGAAATAGCTGTATGTCAGTCGGTGGGCCGTCCAGATTAGATTTGATTGCTGATAAATCCTGTGCAGGCGTTCATGGTCCCCATACAATTAATCCTACTGACTTTGATGATCCCCTGACTTTTCCTCTTGTGTCACCATGAAGGTCACCTTTGTGATTTGAATGAAATATCTCAACAACTATTTGACGGGCACACACATGCATGCCTCAGTCAGGATGAATTGTAATTACTTCGGATGATCCCTCGCCTTTTCTATTAATGCGAATGTCAGGTCACGATTTCAGTTTTTCCAATACTTTGGTTGCAAAACAAATGACATTCCCATCCGGTTAGTGCTAATTAGCAATCGTTGGCATTCTAACACAGTAAACTAAACTGGTGAAAAGTAGTTCCCTTCACTTCACACATCTGTTTGTTTTTAAGGGGCTCAGATAATCCTTCAGCTTTTTTAAAGTAACTTTTTAAAGGCACCAAACCAATTGATTAAGTTAATTGTAAAACATCTTATCTGCCTTCTCTGTAATCTGTCAACGAGTCAATTACTTAAACAGGAATTTGTATGGAAGCTTGGCTGCGTGATTGACAGGAGCCTCAGCCTATCCACTGAGAGCTCACTGGCTACAATAACTGCCAAAGATGCTGCTAAGATGGTAAGAAATGAGTCCAACAGGATTCTGAGTCACATCCCAGACACAGCGTCCATATTTTTTTGTACAGTTTATTTTTTAAGAAGGAAGGAAGTGAGTCACTGTGTCTTGAATGTTGTATCGGTGTGAATACACTGCTGCCTATTTTTAAACTCCAGCAATGTCATCTTTTATGAGCTAATTGCATGTTTTTTGACTGGTGAATAATAAAATGGGAATCCAAAACTAGACACAGGACTGAGAGGGGTGTGAGAGAGGAGTCTTAATAAATGTAGTGCTATACGTATACTCAACTGTCCTCTTTGCGTGTACCGATTTACATACAGTAAAGAGAGACGGAAATAGCATCTGGCTTAAAAGGTATAAATGGTAGTGTGATGGAGAAAGAGACAGAAAAAACTGAGTACAGGTGAAGAGAGAGAGAGGAAGGAAATGAGAGGAAGACATGGTCAAAGTCACAAAAATGAGTTCAATTTCAAATGTAAATGTTCATTTTAAACATTCTAATAACTGAAACTTAGATTCTTTTCTTTTTTACCTTCGCTCATCATTTCCTGTTTAAAACAAAACTCAATTTATGCAGCGATATCAACCTAAAAACAAGGCTTAGCTCCTCAGAAGGTTGATGTCGTGGAGATTAAATGGCTCTCACCCAACAGCAATTATTCAGGGCTCAGAAAAAGAGACTGGAACAGAGAGCTAGAGAGCCAAAGGAAGACAGGGAGTCGAATGGTTTCTGTTGCTGTTCCCAACAACTTTACCTGAGTAAGCACTGATGCACGGCCAAGCTGTGTGTTCTGGAGACGCTGGAGATGCGATAGCATTAATAAAAGTGATCCCTACGGTGTTGCAGCTGTGTTCCTCATTAGTCTCCGCTCCACTATAGAAAGGCCAAATTGATTATCACTCCAACACCTCCTAAACTCTGAGGTTTGTGTTTTTGCTGCAGTACAAAAAAAAAAAAGTCTCCAGACAAGCTGAAGCAGAAGGCTGAGAATTGATTTTCGCTTTGAGGAGCTTGTGTCCGTGGAATCGTTCCCCCCCCCTGGAGCCAAAAGTCAATCCTCGAGGATGTGAAGATTGAAGACTTCAGGGTTCGTTCGAAGGTTCTTTGCTGAGCCCCGAGGATCATGGAAGGGATGAGGGAGTTCCCCAAGGAACCGTCTTGGGATCCCCAACGAATTCTGAAGGTTCTGTACAGCTTTTACTTTTTAGATGAATTGCAAACCCTGGTAGGGGAAATTAATGCTTTTTTACCTGCTTATAAATATGTATCCACTTTATTTGTACATTCCACTGTTAATGCTTAGCTAAACCTGAATGAATGTGTCGAAAGAAAAACGATACAGTAATGTTATGTTATGTTACACAGACAAATGCGATGGACCAGATTATCAATTAGGGGGAAATGCATTTCTTCAATAATTGCTTACAATTGTCAACAGCACTGGTGCAATGTCTCAAAACATAAAAGGGTCAGCTCAACCAAATCTATAGAGCCCCCTGTGGACATTTTTGTTTTCTGCCATTACAAGAGGGTAGTTCCTAATAGAAACTGCTCACACTGAGGTCTGTGGATTATCTTGAGGCACTTTGTGGAAACATAGTGTACATTACTGTTGAGCGTTCAAATGTAGCTTTTTCCACTGTATGAGTACCACAAATGTACTGTAATTCCCATTTTTGTTAATTGGAGGTGGTGGCTGAGGTCCCTACCTCAAAATGTTCCCAAATAAACCAGCAAACAAGGGGCTTAGTGTTGAAATGTGATTTTTGTTTTTTTTGGGTGAAGTGATCTTTTAAAAACAGATGTGTAATGTGCATACTTAAAACAAAAAGCAGCTACTCTTATTACTAAATGCCTAAACTTGAAAATATAAGTTACAGATTCTATAGTTAAAGTCTGTCACGTCCATTTTCAGTGTAACCCAGTTGAATTATATCAGAAAAATAGATTTATTACAGTTGCGCTGTGAGAATACAGTAACATAAAACAGACAGCTGGGATTGTCATCACCAGAGACACCAAAGACAAAAGTGGCTGTTTCAGTGCGTGTGTGTGTGTGCGTGTGTGTGTGTGCGTGTGTGTGTGTGTGCGTGTGTGTGTGTGCATGCCAGTGCTTGCTGACACACACATACATACCTGTCAGTGCTTCACCTGATCCTGCAACAAAAACAGCATCTCGAGGGAGCAGCAGACATATCCTGAATGCCAGCATCTATATATAAAACCCCATTTGCATCAGTCTACAACAAATTAATTTGGGTTGTTTCCGTGCCGACAACATCTAGGAATATGTGCTCTCAATACCCCCCCGCCCCATCCCCCTGCCCGAATTATTTTCACCTATTTCATCACGCTGTCCTTGAAGCGTTCTTACTTCCCTTTACATCACGTTTCATCAAGCGGACATGCTGCTCCGCTGCACGCACCAACGCTCTTCGCCAACCTGAAAATGAGATTTTTTATTTTTTTAAATAGCAGCGCCCTTTAAATCCTGCTCTTTTTTTTTTTTTTTTTTTGGCAGCGCCATCCATGACATACATTTCATTCAAACCTGACACCCCTGGGGTCCGCGGCCCCCTTGGTTTGCTCGGCAGGGGTCCCTGGCACCTCGGTGAGTGATTGCTGGTGGTCTGTAGTCAGCCAAGGGAGGGTGTCTTATTTCAAAAGCAGAGAGGAGAAAGATTTGTGGAAGCCTTAAAGCCCTAAAGGCAGGCTGGCGCCTCTTATCCTCTATCCCAGTCAGAGGAAGCGAAAGCCTCCTGCCGAACCACCCTGTGCAGCAATTACTGCGGAGAAGCAGCCGAGGATGGATGGATGGATGGATGAGAGTATGTCTGCTGGTTCTGTCTGCGCACCTTCTCTGCAAGTAAAGGTGGAGAAGAATCTCCGCCAATGTTTGTTGCTTATTTAGCTGGAAACAGTTGATCATGTTTTGCAATTCTAATGTTTCACCCGTATTTATTATTCTGTGTCACGGCTGAGTAATAGGCAACAGGTAAGCGCAGTAAGCTGGCACTTTTCCCTTCCTAGCAGGACAGAATGTAGCGCTGTAGCATTTGGCTCGCACTGCCCTGTTACTTAATCAAAGCACCAGCTTAATTGTTACATGATTTTAAAAATACCTACAACGCCCCAAAGTTACTGGGGTATGAAATTAAACAAGTAACATAATCCCCAACACAGCAAACAAGCTGCAGTTTACACGGGCAAGGAAATGACAAGGCCGCAAAACGCACGTGATTCGGAATATCTGTGGGCGTGGAGGAGCAGGGTCAGGTCAGGTGACTGGAGGGGGAATCTATGAGGGTGGCTGATGGACTGGACAGGTGGGGGAATGACAGCGTCTGGGAAGGTCCACAGAAGTGCGGGAGGTAGCTTGTGAGGCTGAATGGGAAGAAAGGCAGACAGGGCAAGTGTCTGATGAGTGTTGTTCCTCAAGTCTTGATTTAAAAAAAAAAAAGATGTTCTCGAAGGGTTTGCAGTTACATTTACTGAGTAAAGACATCAAATTATAATTATTAAATTCTTTAGTCAAAAAATATCTGAAAAGTCATAATTTTGCCTCTTTAGTATGCTCATCTCTTCTTTTAGAAAGGGGTTTATGTCACAGTTCGACACTTTATTAGTAGCAAGTGAACTTGGAGACAAGCAACAGGTAAGTTCAGAGACAAAAGCACGAGGAACCTCCACAGGAGCAAAACAGGCACACGGAAACCAAACGCAGGGGAAATAGTCCGAGCAGCGGCCCACGTGAGGGAACGACAGGGGACCAAGGAACAGAACCAGTATATATAGACATGGGACTGATGAGGGGATCAGGGGCAGGTGGACACTAGGAACAGGTGTGGCAAGAACAAAGACAGGAAGTAAAATTCCAACATGCACGCGAGAGATGGACTACCAAAATAAAACAGAACGTGAAACGAGAGCATGCAACGGGGATTTTACACTGCCTTCTTGGCCAGGGGTCCCCTGCAAAAGAGGTCTATGACCCCAGTGGATCTAAAACCTTAAATAAATGTTAAATTGATAAGTTCATTGTTGCTCTTCCTCACAGCACAGTGTTATAATTTAGCTTCCAGTAACTCTCTCGCTCATCGCTTTTATGCTAGTGGCCACAGATTTCTTTTTTTTTTTAAATGAATACATCATCTTGTTGCTGGAGTATTATAAAACACAAAAACTGTCACATTAACTGTGGTTGGAAGCGCTTGTAGAGACATTTTCGATCAGCATGTGTGCTGGCACCGGTCCTGGTAAAATGTGCTCAGAACGGCGCCAGCACGCCGCTTTGTGCTTTCGTGCTCTGAAATCGGCAGGCATGAGCTCTGTAGTATCACACTTCAGGTTATACTGACTCAAACAAACAGCGGGCCTTTCTCAAATGTCATTTCAGTTCCACGTTAGTGCTGGAGAGGGTGAGAACGTACAGAAAGCTACAGATTTCAGCTTTGCCTGTAGGCAGAGTCAAGCAGGTCTAATTAGCAGAGATGTATTCGTACCACCAAGGAAGTTTTGAATCACACAAGCTGAAATCTTTGGCAGTCTCTGCTTCACAAGAGAGTCACACATTCTGGGCTCGCTGTGAGCTAAGAGAGACGTTCAGAAGTTGATTGTTGGGCGATCACTTCTCTGATTATATAATCTGTAAATAGTTGGAGGCAGAATTTGTTGCACTTTCTCGATCTGCTTTCCCGGGGAGTTTTCTTTTAACTCGACAATCAAACGCTCAACTCGACGGCACCTTCTAGAGTCTGTGGGGCAACTGTGGGAGGAGAAACTGATGCAAACACACACACACACACACACACACACACACACTTTAACACTAACAGGATGCTGGTGGATGTACTGTATGGTAGGGGGTCAGGCCAGAACAGAGTGTTCCATCTGAGATATTATACAACAGATTTGGATACATGGATACAACGTGAGGCTGAGCAATTCTGGAGGAAAGATGGAAAGGATAGGGCTTGCTGTGTTCTACATTTTTCTCATGAATAGACCCAAACCAACAGTGATTGTACTGCAAGTATTATGTTTGTGTGTGTGTGTGTGTATCAAAGCCTAATATATCTTCTTCCTCTGTACCATAGAGCGCCATTGTTATTAAAAACACATCAGTGAGCCACACTGTTGAACCCAGTGACATGTTCCCTCATTAGCATGAACACACATACACACGTTTATTTGGACTCAATCCCACACACACCGTCCAGCTGCCCCAAATACTCACTAGAGCACTAAATGTGGATTAATCCGCTGCTGAAAGTAGTCCCCAACATGTGCACCACGTTTGCTAAAAAGCACCTCTCGCAGGCAGAAGTGGTCAAACACGCTGATGAGAAATAAAATACAACATAGACCCAGGTCTGCGTCCTGACAAAAACGGAGTAAGAACAAGATGGAAATAGAAGAAATTAAAGGTGGAACCACACCAGGAAGCTACAAAAAAAAAGAAGTAAAGAGGAGTGCAAGAGAGGAAAATAAACATTGTATTGCATTTAAAGAGAAAGAGTGAAGATGAGAGATAGAAGTGCGCATCCATGAAGACACGGAGAAAATGGGCCTGAAAGAGGGGAAAATTAAACAGGTTTGCACAGGAAAAAGAAATGACATGGAAGCCTGCATCCATCAACAAAGGAGAAAAAATGAGCTCAACAAAGCGGCAGAGACACGAGAGCGAGAGAGAGCCACATCCATGACAAAGAGTCATAATTAACCGGGAAGAAGAAGGAATGAAGAAAAGGGCAGGAAGGTCTGCATGTATGGAAGAAAGAAAAGGGAAATAAAATTGAGAGAGCAAAGAGAAAGAGAGGTTTGCTTTGATAAATTATTCACAAAGATGGCTATGTGCGGCTGATAGATGGCTTTAAGACACAGGTAAATACTTAAAGAGGGGGGGAAAAACTGAAGTTTGCATCCAAAGGAAATGATAATGGAAGAGGGAAAAATAGATTGAAAAGGTTGGAGGAGAGAAAAAGAGACGTCTGCATGCAGAACACAGACACTAATAGATTGGTTGTGTCCAGGAGAAGACGTCAGCATACAGGATGAGAAGGACGGAAAAGTGAGATTCATCATCCAAGGGCTTGCTGGGTTGTTCAGTGCAAAGCCTTGTTTGCGTGGGTCCAGTATTATGTTGGGATTTCACATAAGTAATGATTTATCCCCTAATCTCGGCGGAAGGTCAGGACTTTACTCCTATGAATCATCTTGATGAAAAGGTCTTAAAACGTTGATGGTAAATGTCAGATTAGGTCTGCCAGCGCCAAAGAGCAAAGCTGTCGTTTTCTTTATGAATCACGATATCTGAATGAAAACTAAAGAGACGAAAAATAAAAAACCAATCACAAGTCCTGGAGAAACATATGCAATGATGGGGTTTAAAAATGTGTGGACGTTGGCAGGAAAGTGGTGCCGGGAAGACGGTCGAGAAAACAAGCGCTGGGCAAAATCTTTCGAAATGCCGAACGTGGTTCGAAGGCATCGCATTTCTCCCAAATGTCACCCGAAAATGATCTACTGTGAGGAGTGTTGACGTCAAGGACCTGACTTCTCCCTGAAGATATCGAAGTCATATTCTGTCGCGCCTGCCGTGTTTATGTGCCAGGGAACGCCGAGTGGATCCCCAAAAGAAACATTTTCAATGGGATTCAGAGTGGTGGTGGGGGGGAATCATGGGCGTATTAAAAATGGAGCCCATTCATTGGAATGAAAATTCGTTGCCAAGCACGTAAGCCAATACGGTATTTTTCGCTGACTCGCTTCCGCTGTTGCGCGGCCTTTCCTGCGTTGTGTTTCGCGTACCCCTGCTCAGCCCACAGATGATGTCGCACGTCTGTCTTCGGAAGCGTACCCCGTTCATGTTATCGTTGCTCCTCACAGCACTCGACACGCAAACCTCGACGCAGGGTGCATCATTTTGGGCCCCTTCAAAATCTCTTCTTGCATTCCTGTCATGTCGTCGTACCCAGTACATCCCTGCACTCTAACATACTTTATATTTATGAAACTGGGCCCTGAACGCAATGCATCTGTAAGATAAGTGAAGCTTTGAAAAGGGCTTGTCTCTTTTTGGCCCATTAGCACTGACGGGCACCACGTTAGCATAACAAGTTGCCCCGATGTGTTCTCTTTTAAGCGTCCAGATAACTCGTGAACAGGTAAAGCAAAGCATGACTTATTGCAAGACAAAGAAGGGTTTTACGAATGATCGACTGGTTTCTGTGCCCCTCCCTGTGCTGCCTGTTCTGGTCCTGACCGGCTGGGGAGGACAGCGAGTCCAGGGCAGAGCCAGGACCTGCTTGGAGGGATTACAAGTCCCAGCTGGCCTGGGAGCGACCGGCTATCCCCAAGCAGGAGGTGGAGGAGGTCGTTGGGGTTGGAAAAGGACATTGGGGCCGGAAAACGCACTAATGGCAGGATAGATCGGGTTCAAATCTTAGTAAAGGTCTGCTGTAAGGCATTCTGGGAAATATAGGAAATCACTAAATGAATTAAAAGTGTAGTGAGCTCACACTTCACACCGCTGTGGAGCTTGTTCTTGAAGTTTGTGTTAAACGTGCTTCAGAACCAGCAAACACTTTTTCCACACCAAAATGCAAAGCTTTTTACTTAACAAATGAAAGAAATACACCTACAACAGTCCCCGCAATTATCACAAAACCTTGGATTTTACTAAATAGCACTGAAGGAGGAATTGATAAAGCAACATGAAAGCGCTCTTACGTCAGTGAGAAAATGAGCCGCGCCGTGAAAAAAAAGGAAAGAAGAGGAACTGAAGTACATTGTGTAACATCACCACATATGATTCATGTAATATTTCTGTCAGCTCTTGGCATGATGCATCATGTCCTCTGCGTTATATTATGCAGGAGGCATCCATCTCGCTTTCCAGTCCTCAACCTTGAAGGGGGAGGGGATGGATGCCGAGGGCCTTCCGCTAGCCGCATTAAACACTGAACAGCAGACAAATATGAATCCATTTATTCAGGTTTTATAAACATTTAGCGTCTGCTCTGGCTTTGCATCATGTGCATTATTTTTATTACGCACACTATCATCATTAAAACCTGCCTTCGTCAGCAGGTGACAGGTGAATATTGACAGTTTGACAGCTATTCTTAACATTCCTGCCAGAGGAATAAAACCCATCAAGGTCATCATTTCCAGGAAATTAATGGCAAATGCTATTGATGTTATTACGCTATTACCTCTATTATGTTAATGGTACTTTGTTTTTTAGTGTCCTGTCTTTAGTGTTTTATTGATTGCGCGAGTCGTCTGCTTTTAGAGGCTTGTCGTGCCACTTGCATGACAGTGAGCTACTACTATTTTACATTTTCAACAAGATTGAACGAGTGACGAATTCTAAGACTTTGATATAAAAAACGAACCTGAGCGGATTATAACTCTTCGGGGGAACAGTAGCACACATGGTGAAGACACTTACACGGGCAAACGCGCGCACACAAAAAATAAATATCACTAATATTTTCAGGGGTATCATGTCCCAGAGCTCTCACACCTCCACACAAGATGGCCAGCCTCGTAGGGAGGACGAGGAGGAGGAAGAGGAAGCTGCACTCTTCCTCCTTTCAATAGCGCCGAGGCGAGGAGCAGATGGTGCGAGAGATTGGAAACATCGTCTGGAGTCGGACAACCCTGGGCTAATGGCAAGCTGTGCTGGCAGTGCTGTGTGAGTGTGTGAGGGGTTGGAATTGTCTTACTGTGCATAGCTGGCTTGCTAAAGTTCATTACTCTATGTGTGTGCGTGCACATGTGTGAAGCTCAGAGCGCTGTGTGCGCGCGTGTGACTCAAATTTCACAACGTGTTCATGTGCGTAAAGCGCTCAGACGTTTGTCGTTGATTGTGCGAGGGACACTAATGCAGTCGTCGTGTCATTATTTCTGCAAAGCTTATAAAGATGCATTCATCCTAATTTGGCGGATTCAAAATAGGCATTTATCATGTCAGCGTGTGCGACGGTAAACAAGGCAAAGGAGGTAAACGAGAGGCAAACAGGGGGAGTTTATGTGTCACTGTGAAATTCTCGTCCTGTGATGTATCCTCGCAAGCTCTCTAAATGAAGACAGTAACTTCAGTCGAGCCAATTTGTCGCACACGTTCATCCCTCCCTGGCTGCGCCGCCTCGCTTGTTCCTGAAGGCATGTGGCCCCCGCCGCTGCACTCTAGAACGCACAAGATCCGCTGGGGTTAAAGTCCCCCTCCAACGCAAAAATATGTCTTTCTTCTTGCACCCACAGCTGAATGCTTGAGCTTCACCGGACAGAAGGAAGTAGTTTGACGTCAGAAGGATGTTCTCCCGTTCATCTGGTGAAAGTGGAAGGTTTCGCTGTGCTCAGTGAAAATCGTTTTCAGGGGCGGGCCTGATGTGTGACATCACAAGTGGTTTGGAAGCCAATGCTTGTCCAGGATTCAACTCCATGTATGGATTCTGCATGTTTAACGAAGGAGAAGGAGACGATGTCATTTCAAAGGTTTTAACATGATAACGGAACTTTTTTTGTGGTAAAAGAACATATCAGATGCAATGAGAGCAATTTATATGTCGTTAATACACGTCTGGAGGGCATCTTTAAGCTGACGTCGAAACAGGGCCAGTAAACACCTAAAGGTTCCAGTCTAAAAACCAGTGTCCGCTGGCTCTGATCCAAACCATCTAGGGTCAGACCACATGGTATTAGCTTGATAATACAAAGACACATGGAAGCGTTTTCTGATCTGACGCCCCCATCAGCATGACTCTTCGCCACTTGGTTAGGTTTAAGGAAAGATAAGAAAATGTTGTGCGTTTTGTGTTAAAATGGGGGGGACCTTCGACGTCATGTCGGCACCTTTAGCTGGAGTCGTAATTAATATGGGTGCTAGAGGGCGCTGTCCTTTGAACGTAAGCATACAGTGTGCCATTACTGATGCCGTCTCAACGTGGAAGGCAACAAGTAGTGTGTCAGGTTGTTGGACAGCTGATTCTGTGTCCAGGATGCCTCATGAGACTAGTTTTGAGTCAATTAGCTAGACAGCATGTGATATGGCTGAAAGCAGTGGGAAAAAAGCTAGTGAGTTGACTTTGAGTTGGGACAGTTTTGCCGAACCCAAAACCAGGAAGTCTGAAAAGTCCTCTGGATGAAATCATAATAGCTATGGTGCTTGCATGTCAACTGATGCATCTCCATAGCAACTGAGCAAACTCCACGTGCTGATGAGCTGTGTGATAGCGTGTATGGTTGAGAAATCACGAATAAGCTAGTGAGCGGACCTTGAGTTTTGATTGTTTACATTGGTCGAGATTCAGCTTGTCTGGCGTGTCAGGAATTTAGAGACAGTCCTCCCAAGAAGAGGGACGGCATCAGTCGTTTCAGGAAGTGCCCCGAAACGGCGTGCGTTTAAGCTCAAGTGACAGCGCACTCTAGTGGCCCCCAGTATATATGACCGGGGCAAAGGAGGAAGTCACGTGATGTTATTATAGAGCGACAAAGTTCACGTGCGGAAGAGGTCAGTGTGAGTGGATGGGTCAACAAAACATCAGACTCTTCCCGTTTCCAATCCACATTGCTCCATAACCGTAACCAAGTGCTACGACGAAGGGCCCCTAACCTTAATGTAGTAGTGATTCTAACCCAAACCATGATGTCTCCCTAAACCTAACCTCATGACTTTTGCATCTAAACCAAACCTTAACCGTAGTGTTATCATGTCACAGAACAGCTGCTTATAGAAGGCATGTTCAAATGTCTTGTACATGTGAATAGCTCAAAAAAATATACATTTCATGTAATCTGTCTACTGTGGTATTATACTGCTAATAAACATTTTGGAGGAAATGGCGGTTGAGTGTTTTTGCTTACAATAGTGTTTCTTTTAACCACGAAAGGTAATTTCCATCATGACCTTTCACCCGAACAAAGTAGTTTCAGGTTACCAATAGAGCTTAAACACAGATGGCGCAGAAGAGAAATGTCACATATAAATCAACACATAAAACACATGATATAATGCTTACTGTGAGTTATGGGGACGTGTTGTTCCTTTCTGATTTGAGCCCTCGGAGGCTGCAGGCTGCAATGCTCCTTTTGGAAACGGTCACGTAGATGCACAATCTGAACGCAAAGATACATTTTAGAGAGAAGCAGATGCGATTACAACGCAGCAATGGGCATCAATATCTATGCAAGTTGTATATCACCTTAATACACCCCACATTTAATGATGGCGCCCACTCTCACCTGTTTGACATATCTGGAAACCAAACACACTGAACTACATTATCATGCTCAGGATTGTCACCTTCAAGTTCACCGGAGGGACCTGATATTCCTGTGTGTAGGACCCTCGGGTTTATTAAAACGTATTCAAAACCCGGGAAAACTGGCTGAACATAAAACTGCACAGTGGTCACAACAAATAAAAAAACAGTAGGTGTTTGAGATAACACGTTTCCACGCAATCAAAACAACATGCACCAGTGGAAATGTGGGAATAAATGAATTAGAGCTGGCAACCACACTCTGAAAACTTTGGATCTGTTGGCATCCAAAGCAAGCTAATACACACAGCTTGCTCAAAACAGAAACATTCCTGGACAGAACACTGGCATGCAAGATCACCGTTGTCATATTTTGTATTCCTTGAGACCCAGAACCAAGTTGCGAGTCAAAAAAGGATCAAAATGGTTCGTGAACTCTGCGGTTCCGCCATGGTTTCACTGTGAAAAATCTCCTCATAGGTTCCCTGAATCTTTTTAGTTTGACAGTGTGTGGCCCCGTATCAGGAAATGCCAGGGCAGCTGGGAGATCCTGCGGAGATAAGTGGCGCCAAAGGCACCGCTGATGTCACTGTCTCTGGACCGAGAACCCTCCCTCTCTCCCTTCACCTCCTGCACTCCGACACAAAAATGCCAAGTGAGGAGCTTGGGTCCAAAACAAAGCCGCTCCTTCCAGCACGACAAAATCCGTGTGGAAGTGCAGTCGAGGGAGAAGCTGCAGACTTTCACTCACAAAGTAGCACTTTACTTTTCACACTTGAAATGTTACCTCATGAGACACAGAAAAGCGACGGCTCACACCAAATTCTCTGGAAACTACCGCTGCACCCAATGATCGTTTTCGTAGATGATTAATCCCATGATTGTTTTTCAGACAAATCAATTAATCCTTTAGTCTGTAAATCATTAAATACAATAGCGATAAATGCACGACACCAGTTAAAAGAGCATAAGGTGATGTCTTCAGGTGGCTCGTGCAGTCTGACCAACAGTCCAGCCCAAAGATACTCAATTTGTCAATGACAAAGAAGCAATTTCTTATATTTAAAAAGATGGATTCTGAGAACATTTGACACAGTTTGCGTGACAAACAACTTAAACGGTCAATCCAAAGGGTTGAAAGATCAATCTCAGGGTTCACAAGACGATTAAACTGTATAGAAAATGAAAAATATATATATATTCTTCTGCACAAAATCATGTTTTCTTCCCCTTTTCTCTAGAGAATTACTGGATACTTTACCACCTAACAAGGGAACCAGAGAACAGAGTTATTACCAACATTCTTAGCATGGAAACACCTATTTTTGGACGTTGTTGAAAGAAAGTGCTGAACTTTCCTCTTGGACTCCAAAGCAAATATAGTCCCGTGGGGGAGTCCATGTTTATGTTATGATTATAAAGCTACCACACCAAGGATGGAGATGCAAGTGTAACTGTATATAGTAGTACAAGTGAGACGCATGTGTATGCAGAGGCCATGTTATTGCCTGTGTGTAACTCCCACGTGGTGCATTGTGGGAGTGTGTGTGGCAGAGCACAGCCATCTGCTGCAGGATGACGACATTGTTTTGTCAAGGGAGTGAAAGAGCGAGGAAGAGGAAGACAGGACAGGAGAAAAGTCAGCAAAGACGAGCGCAGGAGGATTGAATTAACTTGCATTCAATCAGTCAGGAAACATACAAAGTGCAGACTTCATTCGGCATTTTGGAGCCGTGGTCGATAGCAAAGTTGTGCAATAACTAGTACAGCAAGTGCAACTTGAACAAATATTGGAATTTCAGGCACAAGGTGTGCAGGCAGACAAATAACGCAGTTCATCATTATCGGCGCTGACATTATGGCCTTGTCTCTGAGGCCACGTTCAGACTGACATTAGCACTGTCTGTGTGCGAAGCTGCAGCCCCCTCATTCATTTGTGCAGCGAGGAATACGGTATCTATCGCTATTAAATCCAATACGGAAGTGAGTTGCATTACGATGCAGCGTCATCGGCCTGGGTGATGCTTTGCTGTCATGCATAACACCTTGTTTGCGTTGTACGTGCTACTTATAAAGTTTGTTTCATTTGATCATGTTTGTGCCCACTTTGACAGCCCGGAAACGATTACACGTGACGATCGTGTGGCCTTGCCCAAACCCTACAGGTCCTCGCAAGGTATTCGGGGGGGGGGGGCTTTAGTCCAGCTTTGGGCTCAAGTCAGTTACAGTTATTGTTGCGGTTCTTTTCAAAGTTTAATTAATTAATTTATTGTTTCTCTCTCTGACTGGTCTTTGTCCGTGTGTGTTACTGGCTTCGTGCAAATACACGGCGTGCAGTGGAAAGAGGCCGAGTGGAGCCAGAGCCTTAGATTTGACTAATCAGTAAGCAGTAATGAATGGAATTAAGGTTTGGGTGTCAGATTTGGCGGAACCATTTGCGTTCAGATGGGTTTTTGACGTCGGGGGAAAAAGCACTAAATTGTGGCCAACATTTGCGTTTATCCAGCAGTAATGAAGTTTGCAAAGAGTTTGTTTCATTTTCCTTGAATGACCTTGGGCTTTATCATGGGGAGGTTTGCGGTGGATGTTGTGGACGATTGGTAGGGGCTGACGTGCACCTAATACCTCGTCGTGCTTTTTAAAATGGAAGGAATTCAGGAGATTGTTTTAAAAAAAAAAAGAGAAGGACTGACAGACAGAAAAAGAGTGAGAGACATAGATCCAGAAACAGGGAAGAGATAGAGGAGGTCCTTGGCAGAGCCTCGTACAGCTGTTGAGTGCTGTCGCACTGTTCAGAAAGGCCAGAACTATTATCTATGACTGTACACACACACACACACACACACACTGCAGGGATTAAGCCAGCGACGACACTTTGAAAAGGCCTCCGTGCCGTCTGATTGGAGACAAACAGGAGGCAGTAATTCATCCCCTTTTTGGTCGCGTAAACATGTGTTCGCTGAGTTTCTCATGGCAAGTGGGTGTGAAGCCTTGGCCGGTCGCCCAACTCCCTGCAACACAGCAACTGCGACACGCAAGGTTTCACACGCGCACATCCAGCGGGTGGCCTAAAGTATGTGGACGCCCTCGCATTACTCCCGCGTGCGATTGTCGAACACGTCCTCGGGAAAATAAACCAAACCTGTCTGCAGAGACTTGTTCCCATTCATCTGCGAGGCCCAACGCGGATGTTGAGCGACGGGGCCTGGCTCGCGGTCGGCGTTCCAGCTCACCCCGAGTATCCACGCCAAACCCGGGAAAATTTTTGTCTTCATGTTTTGAGAAAAAGAAAGAGAGATAGCTATGGTGTCATAGGTGTATGGGGGCGCATGTAAACTCTGTCGCAGCTCAAGTCTTTGGCTTTGGATGTGAATGGCCTCCTTGATCTTTGACCTCCCATCCACTGACTTCTGGTCGATCACTTTAACAACATCTGAGGAGATACTTGATGTCCACATACGTTTGGCCATAGAGTGCAATTCTACAACTTGGAGAAATTACAAAAGCAATACCAATAGACTCACTAATACTTACTCAGTTTTCAATTATCCTTCCCTGCGTTATATCTCACTTCTGCCTCCTTACAACAGGAAACACTTCACATTACGGTGAACACATTAAGTCTCATTATGAAGAGTAAAAAAGAAATTGTGACTCTCCTGTTTCATTTTGTAACCTAATCCAATATGCACTGAATTTCGTCTGTCTACTCACCAAAACATCTGAGCATTTCCTTTATCTCTCACCTATATCTACAACAATGACAAACAGGAACAAAGCACAGCACAAAAAAGCCTGCTGACCTCTGACAGGAGACCCAACATGACGCGCGTCTCTAATCGCGGCAGCGCCACGTCACATCGTCCGATTTCAGACAAATACGCGGAGAGGAGTTGGAGTCGGGTTAGACGGGTTACTTATCCCGATGATGATTTCATGCATGTTTCCAGCCTGACCTCGTGTGATCCTGTGAACAAGCACAACATTAGGTAACAGCTAATTGGCACAGTCCTCAGACTCTGTGCTCTGTCACAGAAGGCATTACAGCCATAGGGGACCAATCAGAACCAAATCAAAGTTGGCTAGAACGCTTCCAAGGTACATTTATTGCCGTACAGCACAAGGCTGCCCAATGAAATGAACGCTGTAGCCCCGTTCATGCTGCATCACGCAGAACACATAGACAAGTATTTCAACTAACAAGTTGAGCTTAATTTAGTCAAACTCAGCATAATGAACAAGCAGGCATTATGATGTAGCGCTATATAAATAAAATTGAATTGGATAACCTTTTACTCTTACAACTGAACCATCAGGCAAATATCAGAAAATGACACAGAATTTAATATCACTTTATTAATTATGCTACTGCCTCTCGCAACAGTCTGAAACCTATTAAATTTATGATGATTATTTGACGATAGTCTGGATATCATTTAAATTAAGTAGTGCAAATATTGATTCAGTGCCTGGAAGACTTTTGCTTTCATTTAGGTGGATTCCATTAACCTCCACTTCAATCCTGACATCTGCTTAAAGTTGTGATTTCACCCTCGGAGAACCTTGGAGCCCTCTTGTTTTAGAAATGGCCCTTTATGCATGCGTGTAGCCTGCACAGCTGCCTTCCCGAACGTTGGCAACAACTTGTCTATAAAGGTTTTTGCGAGTATTGAGTTACATTCCCCAAATATCGCGCTCTCATTGTGCAATTGCATAAGAGTCACGTCATGCTCGGAGCACGAGCCGCCTCAGCTTTAACCTGGTGTTATTTTCAAACCAGCCTGGTCATGCCGACACGTATTTTTGGGCCGTCGCGTATTAAATTTAGAGCTGTCACCCCCGGGCTCCCTCCGGAGAGAGGAAAATAAAGAGGGAGAGCAAGTCGAATTTCGGGGGGGGTGGGGGTGCTTCAGTTCAACGCCGTTCAAATGCTTGCTGAAGGGTCCTAAACTCAAACTCCGAACTTCAAACCCCATTTTCTTGTACGGCTGATCAGGGCTCAGAGGATCCGCCGCCGCCGCTGCTTGGTGACTTGGAATGACTGCACGGCAACGTGATCCAGCAGGAGACTCCGACAAATCTGACTGCAAACAACTGTTTAGCGGATAAGAATGGGGGGAAAAACAAGGAGACGTACAGTATTTATCTAACAGCCTGGCAATGGTCAAGATTTGCATATAAATGCTGCGGTGGCAGGCCTTGATGCGAGTGCACACGGCACTGAGCTCCGAACAGAATTAATGAAAAGCATTTGATGCCAGAGCGTTAAGCCTCACAATACGTTTGTCCTTCGTTGCGTTTATACCATACAACGTGCATCTCGGCAGCGCGTGCGTCATCGTCTGGTCTGGTTCAGTACAGAATTAATCGCTCCAGTGCAGGAAACATTGTTTATTTGGCCTTTATGCAAGTAGAGGAGGTTGCATGCTAATTTTCTCGACGCGCACGTGCCTCACATACAGCTACATACTGGTGTTCAACCAGTAAGATCGCTTTCCTTTGTCTCCGCTGTGCGTTGGTTTTCTGCTTTGAGACTGAACCCGTCTACCTTTCAGGCACCAGTGGGTCGCCCCCCCCCCTCCGGTCGGCCTTTGCAGCCCCTGCATGTCTCGGTGCAAAAACAGTAGCTGTTGCAGATCACGGCAGGCACGCTGGGGGATTAAGAAGACCGTGATACCTGCCTCCATGACATAAGCGTGAACTGTCGTCAGCAATTGACGATGTAACTGTAGATTTAGTGTGTGCTTTCCCTCTTCTGCTGATTCCACGCGTCCTCCTGACCTTGATACCTTTAAGACCCTTTCCTCTCTGCTTCCTCCATGGTGCTCTGGAGATACGGGGTTTCCACGTGGCAACCACAGCGATGAAGGCTCATTTTTAACTCGCTAATGCCTCCTCCTCTGTGGTTCGCCGTATGGGTTCGTACGAGGACAAGGAAGGCAGCTGGGTGCCAGATGAGAACGGTAATTAGGCCGGTATCCACCGGGCTTTGGTTACAGGTGCAGATCTGCCTGCAGGGATGAACAAAGCTGTCAATGGAAAAGATCATTCATGCTGAAACAACAGAAAGGAGGGAGGGGGAGGTTGGCTGGCTCCTGCTACTGAGAGCCAGAGCCAAGACAAGATAAATCGCTCTGAGTGGCATCGCAACAAGCCCGAAAGCAGGCGTATAAATCATTTTCCTGGGCGCTTTAAGAGCAAAAGGAGAGGCTTTGATTCTAGCTGGAGAGCCTCTGTATAGCTACAGCCGACACCTGCCACGCTGCCCCGGCCGCTGAGCTACCCGCTCGCATTGTCGTTTTATAATCGCATGTGTTAAATTAGACAAGAAGGGGCTTTTCTTGTGACGCTCGCTCTTAGCTTGAGCACAATGCAGGGATGGTGCCGAAATGCTCCCACGCCGCGTTTCAAAGTGATGCTCAGGACTCGCCGAAAAGACTGAGGATTGAAACCGTTTTGGCCCACAAGGAGGCTGCTGGTTCCGTACTGGACCGCCGCCCCGGTGGAGCGCACACTGTAGGAAATGCTGCTTCGCTGTCTCTTTAACGTGACTTTGATTCTATTTTTGCTCCTGTGCTCGGCCGCATACTTTCTCTGCACTTTCTGTTTGCAAAACAGCTTCTTAATCTCAGTGGTTGTGTCCATTTAGGTTTAGTGCAATTCTTCATTTCAGGTTATCATAAGTGTAGGAAGCAGAGGATATATATATATATATATATATATATATATATATATATACAAAGTATGGCCAAATCTGAATACCTCTCCTGGTTTGGGATAGGCACATTTTTTAAAATGAATGTAGATCTCTAAA
>JAVQJF010068483.1:0-13613 GCA_036023855.1 Gadopsis marmoratus
CACCATGAGCAAGCACTATGCGACAGTGGCAAGGAAAAACTGCCTTTTAACAGGCAGAAACCTCAGGCAGAACCAGGCTCTTGGTGGGCGGTCATCTGCCTCGACCGGTCGGGTAGAGAGTATTGTTGGCATTGTTGGTGTGGGATGGAATTGTTATTTTATATTCAATAAATATCACATATATATTTGTGTAATAGGTATATTAATATTGTGATTATTTTCCAGTTGCATGTTCCAGGGCCTTGTACTGAATGTGCTGGCCCGCTAGCTTACTGGCACACTTAGATGCAACATAACGGCTCCATATTGCTGCTAGTGATCAAAAATACCACAGAGTAACTTTAAGGTATCATCCTTGGCCTGAAAATAAAAGAACTGAAATGATAGCTTAAAAGTAGAATTTTATCAAAATTCTACACTTTTACCTGAGTTACTGTATAAAAGCCAGCATCTAGCAGCCTTTTTTTGAATTGTGCTTTAATAATTGTAGCAGGGAAGCCACAAACAAAATTAACAAAATCTATACATGAGTAATAATGGATGACGGCACTGGGTGACACAAGTAATCTGCTCTCAAATTCACTGCCTTGTCCTGAAAACTTTGAAAAGCTTGCACGAGACAACAATGTTGAAACCCTAGTGGTTTTCCCAAAAGAGAAATTGCTGTGTAACAAAATAAAATCCCCAAACTTTCCCCTCTAGGATCTGGTGTTGGACACATTTGGAGCTAACATTATTTATTCGATCTAAGGCTACATGCCAAACATCAACCTGCACTGATTTGAAACATTTGTTATCATTTAAAAAGATACGTTTTCGTCGACAAGAGGCCACGTGTACAATGTGAGCACACACAACATTTATATATTTCACTATACTGTGCCTGTTTTTATCTAGACCCTGATCCAACAAATGTAAGCAGAGTAAAGCCCAAAACACAATGAGCGTGAGTTACCAAAGTTTCATCACATTTTATTTAGAAATGATTTATTAACACAGGCAGTGACACAGTATGGGAGAATAATCCGTCTTTGGCCTTTCACTTTCCTGCTAAGGATTAAATAAGCAGTTCAAACAGGGATTTTTTTTGAAGTGGCAAGTTATACAGCCATGCTATTTTAATAGTAATTGATCAGCACAAAATTGGATAATTTGCTGCTTTTGCATATTTAAAAAAAAAAAGGCTTTCTTGTTTGTGGCCTCTGGTGTAATTTAAAAGCTTTGCATTTAAGCACACATCATTCGGGGTTTTGTCTTTAAATGGATAAAAAGGTCTTTCATTTGTTTTTTCTCTAACCAGGGTTTTGTTTTTGTATCGTTTGTTTGTGTAGTCATTTCCAGTTCTCCTAAGGCCTGTTGGATGTTCCACTGACACATTTACATTGTTTGCTTGATGAGTCACATTATGTTGTTCTTGCCGTTACACTTAGAGCAACAGCAAACAAAAACATGCTCTTTTGTGTGCATGAATAAAGGAAAAAGTGAGGCAGGCAGAATGTGTGAGAGTGTGTACTGTGTGTGTTTGCTGCGTGGAAAGATGTTTGTTGCATATTTCTTAGCTGGTTGCCAGCTGGTTGACTGGCCCCACTCTACCATAACTCTTACCTACATACTGTAAATCTGTCTTGTGAGACTTAATGAGAGACTAAGTAATGCTATTTGCTCATTTGAATTACACCATTACACCAGATATGTATGTTAATTGATCTTTTCCTGACCAGTTAACCAAAGCCTCTGTTACGGTTGTGTGATTGCAGCTGGGGGAAAACGCAATTAGCATTCTTTTGGGGGGGTTGAGTCTCATGGGTTTTATATAGCGACAAAGAGGAAGATCTACACGGGCGAGTCAGTCCTACGCAGCAACGTTAGAGGAATAGTTACATTTTGGGAAATATGCTCATTCGCTTTCTTGCTTGGAGTTTAGATGCCACTAACTAGACCGATGCCACTCTCAGGTCTGTGTGGTAAACATGAAGCTACAGCCAGCAGCCGGTTAGCCTAGCTTAGCAGTAAGGCTGGAAACAGGGGGAAACTGACCTACCAGCACCTCTACTAAAGGCTCATTAATTAACACGTTAGATCTTGTTAATTTATTCCTCACGACAAGCTGTGGTTTCGGGGGGGTTATGTACAGGAGTTCTTTCTTGAGACTCCAGCAAATCATCACATCCGGCCAAGAAATAGTCCCACACATGCCTGTAAACAACAATTTTTCCATTTTTTCCTCTGCAGTTTTTATACAGAATGAACAAAAGAAATTTCAAACGGCCAAAATGCAGTAAAGTCTTTGAAGCCAGTGCAAGTTCTGAAAAGAATTTAGTGATTATGTAAAACCTTGTTGGGCAGACAGAGCAGTATGTTACCTTGGGGGGGGTTAGGGCTGATTTTGATTTTCCTGCTGACATGTTTTCAAAATGACACAGAGTAGATTAAGTCCTACATGCAAGCAGCTCATAATTGGAAAGCCACACCAGGAATGCATTTTTCTTCAACGACAATATGTCTCATGTTAAATATCACAAGAATGATTGCAGTAAAACCTGTGCTCCTAAAGTGTTTGGTACGATAAGATATTCTCTGTCTGAGATGGAAACTTGCACGTGTGTGCTGCGATTAATGTCATTCTAACATTCTTTGTCACAAACACTCAATCAGGCTGTCACAACATCAGCCAATACCATTCCTGATAAATTATTGATTAGGTAGGAGACGTCTGGAAGACACAACTGTTATTAGAGCGGTTGGTGTTGTTGTGAAACAGACATTCTTGCTTGAGGATTAGGAAAAGAGAGAAACTCGGATAGTTGGAAGACTTGGTTGCATGGTTGCGGCAACAGAAACGCTGGATTTGATTGTTTTCTAAATGGTGATTTGGTAAAATGTCAGAACATATTAGGCAGGCAACAACGAATAACACGTCTAATGGAGGATAGTTGGTAGTGTCGTGCAACATTTCCTCCCCTTCGGCGAAATTTCACAAATACCAAGATTCAGACGACTCCACCGGCGACACAAAATGTCCTTCAGGTCTTTTCTCAAAACACCAAGGAGACAGAGATGTCTGTTACAGAGGAGGACACAGAAACCACATGCCCACATACCCACACACACAGACGCACATGCACACCATCCAGACACCCCTTTGAGCTTCCTCTGGGATGAATCATCCGGGGTCTGATGTGGTTAACGATGACCAGTGTTTCCGTGTTTGCTCAGATTCCGCCCTCACAGCCACATGGGACTTATAGATTGAGATGCGGCGTTTTAGCTGAGTCATCACAAAGTTTCCTTCATTCCCACAACTTTTCCTGCAGTTTCTGACTAAATAAAAGAAGCCATCTATCTTCTAGTAAAACAATACAGCCAGACTCCTAAATGTCAGATTTGACATATTTGAATGTATTTCCAATGACTGGATATACCTGTTTGAGTTAGTGTTGCGCTCCTATAACATAGTCGGACTCTTGATGAAATGTTCTTTAGCTTCATCCAGTCTCAAAATCTGGTGTCTACATTACTCACACTGCAACTTGATCCATGTCAATTCAGCCGCTAACTATGGTAGTAGTGGCTAACGCAGCCTGGAGCCTGATGTAGAGGTGCAGAGTGGGCTACAGAGGTCTTTCTTGTAAGTTCACTTCTTTCTAATGACACACCCCCAGATTTTTTCAAATTTTCAAGCTTCAGCCCAACTGTGTTAAATCCTTAAGTTGATGTCACTTCACGCAGTGTGTCAGATTTCACGCATCTCACTCTGGAGCCTCAAAAGGATTTATTCAGCTTTTTTCACATATGCAGTAGTAAACCCCACAGATATTGCTGTGCAAAATTGGTGGTGCTCCCCAATAATAGCATGTGACTTCTTACTGTATATCACAACATGAGATGGGATTTCAGGTGATTTTGCTTTAAAATGTAAATTAAATTCCTGCCTTGGTAACAGAAAGAACGAGCAAATCTTTTACTATTTCTTTATCCGAGTTGTCCCTGTCCCAAAAATCCATGACCTGAATACGTGATTGATATCCTTTTTGTTTACTCATTAAGGTTTATGCTCCTCAAAGGAATAGTTTCACATTCTGTCTGTTATATATGAAGCTACAGACAGGCAATAGATATCTAAGCTTAGGAGAAAAACTGGAAGCAGGGGAAAATAGCTAGCTAGAAGCAGCTGCATCTTACCAAGAAATAACCCACGGTACAATTACAACGTATCATTTTTACGAGATACAGTATAACATGATAATTAGTGAGCTTTAGAGGATTTTCTTTACCTTTAAATACAGCCTGGTGAGCTATTTCCATTTTCTATGCAATGCTAACCTATTCCTTTACAGACACATTTTAATTAAAGGAGGTTTGCACCACTTAGTCAGGATCATGACTGGATTAACATGCTTGGGGCCCCCAGGGCACAAATGAACTGCTGGGTCCCTTTTATTTCCTGTTCCTCTGAGTCTCTGTGCAGTGTTAATCTATGCTGGAATACTAACTGGCCCAAGAATTACTCTGATAATTTGATTAAACACATTAATTTAGGAAAATGCAACATTTATGCACAAAACTGAAAAAATGTAGGTTGGTTTTAATACTAGACTATGGGACAGGCCTGTACGAAATTGTGCTTTAGTGATGTATATTCTTTAACAAATCTTCAGTTAAGTTCGCAAAAACCACTTTACTGAATACAGACAGAGTAATTTAAATGTCACAACAGCAAAAATACAACAACATGAGGCATACGAAACTTTAAAACATAGAAAGGTAATAAATACTATATATCAATACAGAAATTGAACTTGTCACATTCCAGGACACCGTGTTGCATATTATTATTTCACAGATTTTTTTATTTTAGTTTTTTTACACACGCATGCACAGAAAGAATACATTTGAATTATGCAGAGAACTATATGTATCCTGTGCATAATCCACACAAATGTAGACCATGCCTTTCTTTATGTGTACATATTATCATCTCCCTGGGCTTTTCTCTCTCTGCCTTACTATCTTTCTGTGTGTGTGTGTCTTTCTCTCTCTCACACACACACACACACACACATACATACTTGCACACACACACCCTCACAGTCATGTCTGGAAGAGATTGTGCTGAAATAAGAGATGATTGGAGGCATGGCAGACGTCTGCCGTCACTTGAAATTCCTTTTTTCGTTCTGATCATTTACCAGCTACGTGGTGGTATGTGCAGCTCTTCCATTAAAACACAAGCATGTCTGAAAGATTCAAGACTGTGACTTTTGAAGCAGCAAATGTAGGCCTGTTGTTTTATTGTCAAATATGCATTTTCAAAACCCATTAAAGATCCAAACTAGAGATAGGGCTGTGCTTTGTTTGATCAGTTGGTGGAGCATGTGACCAGGCAGTAATTCTGGGTCTGTTAAAACAGTTTAGTTAAAAATGCATGGGACGTTTTGCAGTCATCTTTGTGCCATGCATCATTTTTGGTGAGTTTGTGCAGAGCCATTTTGGCATCAGACCATGCTGGCGCTGCACCTCCTGCATCAAGCTTACTATATTATAGTATTATATATTATTATAGTATATATTATAGTCATATGGTGGTACAGGTCCAGACTCCTCCAGCGACACCAGGATGCGAGTTGAGCCACATCAATCACTCGTCTCTATATGAGAACCAGATGAAAAAAATTGAACAAAGAAAATGGTCTGGAACACCATAGTCTGTTATTATATATCATGTTTCTTGTGTTGTGGTGAAATGAATTGCCAGAATAACCCATAGTGACAGATTTGTGGTGGTTCTCATTGTATGGCCTACCTAAGACAATCATTTTGGCTCCGGACGTGTCAGTCTTGATTACACAAATGAGAGAAGCCAGGAATAAATGGCTGTAACCCCCTACTGCTACAATGTGAAACAAGTGGTTAAAGTGATTCTCATCCTGTCTTATTTTCCAGTATTCTCAACAAAGTAAGAATGAAGGTAAACGTCTCTGGGGCAATAAATTATGTCAGAACACGCAAATTGTGACTATAAGGAAAGTAAACACTGTAATTTGGAAGAGGAGAGGAATTGCTGATATATTTTCATGGCTCTTCACACCAGCTATCACCTATGTTATTTATGATTCTGTCATAAATAACACAGGAGGGTCTGGGATATTTTTGTCAGGGGTGTAAAATGAAACCTGGAAGTGTTCACGCCAGCAGGAATGGGATGGCCTGCTGTATATCAACAATCAGGACGAGACTGACAGGAAGAGAGAAAGATGCAGAAGCAGAAAGTGCAGGAAAAAGTTAAAGGAGGAGGCGGTCAGTATGCTGCATGTGTCTAAATGACTACAAATCCCATGAAGAACCAAAAATGGTGTGTGATGTGACCCTGCCTCTCAGCCCCGAGCCCGTTCATTCCTACTGGATGCAAAAGACTTTAGAAATGTCCTGCTGCTTTCAATAAGCAGCTGTATATAACTAAAACTATCACTGTATATTGGCGTTTACATTCATCTTAATCTTTGGAGTTGAAACTTTATGGGGCCTTATGTTTTGAGGACCATTTTATTTGATTTCAAATGGTCACGTCCCATAAAAGTAAATGGCCGGAAGCAAGAAATGTGCTTTCTTGTAACTGTGTTATGCTGTCGGCCATTGTTGACATAGTCTTTGTGAGAGCATAATGGTTTAACAATGATTTCAGCGGCCTCACGTTTCAGATAGTGTGTTTGCTTTTACTGCCTCAAATATTAAAATGGAAAAACTGTCTCTGCCTTTTCAGACAATGAATCATCTTTTATGTGCACTTGTCCTTTCTTTCTTCTGATAAAATGATGCCGTCATCTCCGGGAGGTAATATCTGCTCGACTTTCTCACCGCTCTCTGGAGATCTCTTCCTCCTTTCCTCCTGCTGCAGGACAGTAATCAGTTAACTGGAGACACAGGAGCTCATTTCCTACTCTTTATATCTTTTTGAATACACTTTTAGTTGTTTCTTTTTCACAACTTTGTTTTGGATGTCAGCATGAAGCTTTCCATGGCAGTAAGTGCAGTATAGTGCACGCACTATAGCCAGCAGCTTCTCCCTGGCTGAGGGGTGTTTATCTGTGTGGTTATGTGACACCATTAAGAAAGCATTATGTGTCGCGGAGCAGTGGAGATATAATGACTTTTGGTCAAGGCCTTTGACAGTTTGAGTTTGCTGCTGGTGGAGTCTCCTGCATCTTAGTATCTCGGAGAATTGTGGCTGAGGAATTAGGTCACAGCAACTGCCGCTCACGTTATCGTCCGATTGGAAAAAAAAACAAACACGCACATAAACAAAACTGTCAGGGGGAGAGAAAGGCAGCGTGAGGGAGTGGAAGAAAGGAGTGGAAAGATCTGTGAAGAGTGTGAGAGACACAAAATCTTAAAGTAACGGGTAGATAGTAGTGAAGTTTCTTCTGTTTTGCTTCTTAAAGACAACCCTGCATTCACGTCAGTTACGTAATGAAACTAGAACTAACCAATTTCCCATTGAATTCTACACCCAAGAATCTACTTCTTCTTAATCCCTGGAGACCAAAAGCTGAGAGGAATTCAGCAAAATAAGAGCAGAAACCAAGGAAGCGTTCACCTAACACTAGAAAGGAAAACAAACTCTCAAACACAGCTGTATCCATTTCCAGATGTCACGGCCATGTTTGAACTCTAACTTACACATCCATATTGTTAAGTTCAGTCTGTCTCACCCTGATTTGCTCTTGTCCCCGCTATCACCCCCCGTCTAACTTTCTTTGTCCCTCTCTTTCCTTTCTCTCACCCAGATGTCTGCTCACCAGCTGTGCTCAGATGGCTGAGGGGAGCAGACGGGATGGGTTTTTGTAGAACACACACACACACGCACAAACACCCGTACAGAGACGCACGCAAACATACATGCACAGAGCATCACAGAGTGACCCTGCAACAGCAGGGATCCAGGACTTTTGTCCCCAAGTTTAAAGATTTCTCTCTGTTTTAATTTTTCCACATCTTTTCACTGTCTATGTCCACATCAATAAGAAACAGATGCCCCTAACTCACATGTGACTGCAGACAAACATGGGTTATGGTCAAAGAAGGTCAGGAATTTGGCTGTTTCTCTGCTCTAATCGGATTAGTGTTTCTTCTTTGTGTGTGACTAATGTGAAAGCGATTAGACTGCAGCTTTTGGCCCAGCGAATGAGGAAAGTTTGTGGTAAAAACACAGTTGATTGAATAACCTTTATTAATGCTGAGTCAGTATTTCTTTCATGTGTAGAATTGAACATGATTTATCCCAAAGCTTAAAAGAAACGTATACTTAATTATGTATTTTTGATACATGTTCAGCCTTTTAATAGCTACGTTTCAGCTTTAATTATCTGTGTAGTGGAAGGCTTCACAGCCACCCCTCTCTCTCTATGACACATCACACACACACACACCACTTATCAAGCTAAAGTCTGTTTTCATCGCCTCCCAGAGCCGCACAATTAGCACACCGACAATTGCCTGTTTGCTAAGCCCCGCTCCCCTTAGTTACTGTTGCTATGCAGGTCAAGCTGTCCATTCTGACATGGCACATCCTTTACAATGATTTTCCACTTGACTTTCTTAGCAGGTTTTGAAACAATGGGTCCTTGATTTCAGAGAGAGGCAGCCTGAAGGAGGCTTTCTCATTTCTTGCCTGTGACCATCAATTTTGTCTGGCAGATTTTAGCAGCTATAGCTAGCTAGTTAATTATGCTAATGTTAGCTCCATGAATTTGTTGAATGTTGACTTTTTATTGTTTCCAAATTAAACATAGTGAATGGGGCTCTTTTCTTTTTAAACGTAACCTGTAACCCCATAAAGTAAGACATGCTCCTTGGTCTTGGAAGTAACTCTTACTAGACCACACGGGGGGAAATTCAAAGCTTGACAGGCCTGACTTGCTTAGCTACAGTTGCTAAGCTATGATTGGACAATCGCTGTGCATGGAAGGGTTTTTAGCAAACTGTCAATTGGCTTCGATTCTCACATTTTACTGCTAAAATGACAATCTGTGTATCCAGTCTGTGTTGTTGCCATGGTGACAGAAAGGCCGGTGTGATGCCAGCTCCTCTGACCTTGAGTAAACCATGACCAGACCTTCTGATTGACTTTTGACGGTGACATAACTGCTGGGGTTATTTTCTTCACCTCACAGCAGAAAGACCTCTCTGTCTGTGTGTGTGTGTGTGTGTGTGTGTGTGTGTGTGTGTGTGTTGGGTAAGGGGGTAAGGGTAAAGGAGAGGTTGAAGGGGAGAAAAGGAAGGTAAAAGTAGGGTCATGGGGTGGACTGAATAGGTTTCAGAGGATGTGAAGACGGTGGGCCTCATGAGTAAACATAACTCTAAAGTGAGATGAGAGAATACTTTAAAGTGTGTGTGTGTCACTATGCACATCAGGATTACGTTCCCATAGTACTCTAGTCCAGCTCTTCCTGACTATCACCTAGGATTTCCCAACTTTGATATGATAAATGATCAACTCAGATCATCAATCAAGACAAGAAAGGGTTCCAGGCATGAAAGGAGAAAGTGTTTGGTCAGATATACAGCTTTTTGCTGACACTTTTCCCCCACCCTCCTCTCAGCAGTGTGTTTCCTTTTGTTCTACCTTCACCACTGGTCTTTAACCTCAAAGCCCTTGCCGGGGTCATTTGAAAGCCCACAGTGGATGGTCATAAATCTGTTGTTGGGAAGACAAGCAGATCAGTGAGTTTAACTTCTGGACTAAACCTTCACTGACATCACAGTTCTCCGTTTTTAAAGAAGACGTTGTCCACCAGGAGAGAATAAATGGCAGTTTGTGTTATGAAAAGGATAATTATGAAGGATGAGTGGTTTGAAATGCATTAAACTATCTTGGACTTTGTAGAAAGCCAACGTCCATCAACCGTGGCAGCACTCCACTGGTGATCATTCAGATAAAGTTATTCTCTCATTTTCTTTGAGCTTTCAGTTCACACACAAACAGCTGCAAGTTCATTTATTTAGACCATCACATATAATGTCTCCCTGGGCTTTACAGCCCTTCATCAACAACATTTCCAGACTCAGCCCAAACTCTGTTCAAATGAGGAAAAACTCCATAGAGTTTTAGGAGAGGCATTTTAACAATAACATAAATAGTCCAGTAGACCAGGAGCATCAGGTAATGAGAACTTGTGTCGGTAAGGACGCAATGTTAATGGTAAGTGTTAATAATGTAACCTTAACAATAGGCTATTATAGACAACAACAGTAACAGACAAAAACAGAAGGTATTAGATAGCAGACAGAGGACAAGAGTTCTAACATCATTTTCTGTCACGTAAACATGTCATTTTCACTTTTCTGTCTACCTTTCTGTCTACATGCTCACTGCTTCCTTCCTGGATCATTTTTTCTTACGTGAATGCGTCATTTTCATGGAGACAAAAAAGTGAACAGAAAAGTGAAAATGACATGTTAACATGTCAGGCAGACAAAAATGTGAAAATTATGCAATCAGGATACAATGTCTTGATCTGATGATGGTGCTATATAAAAAGTCAGGGGATCACCAAAGTTAGTACAGCTCATCCTGTGGGGAACGTGAATGTCTGTACCAAATTTCAACCTAATCCACCTAATAGTTAGTGAGATATTTCAGTCTGGCCCAAAGTGGTGGACTGACTGACCGATCAGCTGACTGCCATTGCCACCCCTAAAAATAGTTTTGGAAAGAAAGATGGAGGCCCAGCTCTTGTGAACCATCCAGGAGAAAAGGAACCGATAGAAGACCCAACCTGCCTGAGGAGGAGTGACACATCCTTTAAACTTAACTAACCAATATTACTCACCAAGGCTACAGTGAAGCTACTTACACCTGGGATAAGCTTGTGCTGCACTGTCACATTTCTACACTACAGAGACTGTGTTCAAAATTCATCATGGAAATGCATACATTTCGGTGAACTTGCTTTGAAGGCCATGGTGGAATGGACATCGTCTGACTGACTCCAATTAAAATGCACATTACTATGCAATTAGTTTTTCTGTTTTTAAAGATTTTGCTTTTGTAAATTATATATAAACAACCACCTACATCTGTTTCCCAAATCCAGATGGGAATACCGACAAGTATCTGACCATAGAATCAAAAAAGGAAGTGAGTTTTGTGCAGAATGGTAATGGCTGGATTAGAATCACTGGTTTATCTGACAGGTCAGAATGGGATGTTGATATTGGCACTCTAATCTTCTGTAACAAATTAACGGTCTGAAAAATTTCATTGTTTTGGAATGATTTCAACGAAAGACTAAAGGGAAAAAGAAAGAAGAAAACTCTTTTAATATACTGAGGGTACTGAATCAGACTTAGCTCTCAACTGCTACCAATTAGTGTGACAAAAAACATACTAATAATGTACAGAAATGTCACATTCCTGCTGTTTGTGCCCATTATGTTTATCTATCATCACAGCGAGTATCTATTTACACTGCTGTACGTCAAGCAGTAATAGGAGTTTCTCCACAGACTTAAGATAAACTCGTTGTTTGTTATGCAAACATACCGGAGAACATGCACATGCAGGGTCAGCAACATGCACACACAGCTCATTGTCACACGCAGACACTGTCATGCACGTTGCATGCTCTTCATGTATGCTGGTGCTTGGCAAAGACCAGGAAATGGGAGGGGAAAAACTCTCACCTGTTCTCTTCTCTCTTATAACGTGGCCATGAGATTAGCCGGCACACTTGAGTAATGGTAGACTAGCAAAAGTTGGGTTAAAAAATTATTCTTTTAGCTGATTTTGGCAGCGCATGAAGTGATTAACGTTGTGTTTCTGCACAATAACTCATCTCCCAGTATTAACTCATTAGTGACAGATATTCTCTGTGACAGACACAGAACTAGTGAGATGCAAAACAGACACAGAGCCAAAGAGGCTCAAGACAATCCAAGCTCCCTTCCCCATTGTGATTGATAGAGTTCAAAGTTCATGAGGCTCACACTGATGTGCCCACATGCACATCGCATGCTAGTGGATGGGTTTACAAAAGTGTCTGACTCTGAAGCAGTCTGAAGTAGTCTGAAGTAGTTTTAGTTGCCAAACCATCAGGGTGACAGATTATAAAATGCCCATGTGAATCATTTTTGTCTATTGTAAGGCACTGAAAAATGATGTCATCCTTCTTCCTTGTCATTCTTTGTTGGAGGCCACACATTTCACACCATTTTTGTATTTTTTTAGGAATGAAAATGAATCAGAGGCCTGATAGTATCAGAGTTTGCTATGCGGGTAATTTGCCTGATTGGGATAATTGTCAGACTTCCACACGAAACCTCAAAGAAAAGTGACACATTTAAACTTTAAGCCTAAGGTAATTCACACAGCTGGATCCAAATTGCAAAAAGAGAAAACTGATTGACGACCAGTGGGACATCTCTGATAAGAGTCAGGCATCAATCCAGCAAAAAGGCCTTTTACACTGAATATAAACATAAACACATGTCAAGGTAGGTTTGCATGATAACATCTGTGGATTTATGTTAGAGCCCTAGATTTATCTGGTTAATTGCAAAGCACTTGTTAGATTAACTCGTACATGACGGTACATTTAGTTTCTGTCTATATTATTAATATTGCTGTCATATTGCTGCAGCATGTCGAAATTTGATGAAAAACGAGCAGCTGTGTCAGACTGTGGACCTTTGGATGAGTTTGTTTTGGTTTTATCTGGCCAGGAACATTGCTGTGAAACTGGAGCAAACCCTGAGTCTGCAGACTTAGCACAGTCTGCTCGTGTTTTTCTGACCAGCAGCAGTAATAATGCATAACTCCTCAGAACATTTGCCCGGGTTGCTGTTTGGAGACAAGCTGTTGTGACTAAAACAGTATCTGTGATTAATTACACAGTTCTTCATCACACAGAATACAGCGACTAAAACATTTCCCCCCTTTAACAGCTTTTTCCACTATGAAAAAGGAAAAACATTTCATTTTCAGAGAGCCTTCAGGAAGTGATAAAACAGAAATAGTCAATGCTATTCAGATAAATATATATAGATCTGATGATATATTTTGCCATAAAACTGAATACTGTGCATGCCCACATATGCACAGTGATTTCTTGAGGCTAGCTATAACTTTCCGTTTCCCTGTATAGCAACAAAGCTATACTTAAACACATACAGGTGTGTTTTTGGCACGAGCTGGCAGGTGTGTTTGCTATTACAATGTGATAATGACTATCATTACAGCCCAGGTAAGAACAGGCACGTTAGCAGGAGGCAGGGATGGAGACGAGAGGAAAGCAATAATGCTTTTACCGGGATATGAGTGCACAAGTGGTGTTTTTGCACCTTGAATGCACACAGAGCCATAAACACACACACTCACACACTAAAATAGACTGAGCGAGAGATACACAGACAGAAACTCACACAAATTAGTAGTAGACAAATTACTAGTTGTCAGGTATTTATTTTGTATTTATTAAATTTTTGAACTCCATTACACTAAGATTGCCTTTTTAAATCGCCAATATGTGTAAAACTAGAAGATGTATTGCGCAGTGTTGTTTTTTCTTTTACATGGATTACCATGGGGTGGGGGGGGGGGGGGGGGGGGGGGGGGG
>JAVQJF010068490.1:0-55883 GCA_036023855.1 Gadopsis marmoratus
TTTGTGCCGAGAATGCGGACACAGCTCATACTTTGGTTATACAGGGACCGGATGGCTTGTAATAGCTTCTCCGGTACCCCATACTCCCACAGTACCCCCCACAGGACCACCCTAGGGACGCGGTCGAAGGCCTTCTCCAAGTCCACAAAACACACGTGGACTGGATGGGCAAACTCCCATGAACCCCTCAGCAGCCCTGCTAGGGTAAAGAGCTGGTCCACTGTGCCACGACCAGGCCGCGGCTCTCCAACATAGTTGTATACAGTATGTGCCATTTAAGCAAATCCTCCTGACTGCTCTCTGTTGTTAAAGCAACAAAACAGCATAATAATAATCATCTGAGGAAGACTGAAGGAGCAGTTGAAGTATTGTTTCCACTTGCTAAATGGGCCTTAAATATTCTTGTAGTTCAAATGTGGCATAGAACACAGTTACAGTATTTCTCCCATGGGTATTGATTAGGTCGACCTGAAATAGCTACTAAGAATTCAATTAAAAGCAATAAAAAGCCAAGTGAACTCTGCCATACTGTAGCCATACTGTACCTATTGAATCTTCTTGGAGTCCAACATCAAATGACAGCTTGTCTGTCAGAGACCTTGATGTCTTCAAGCAGGTCAGGTACTGTTGAGTGAAAAAATGAAGGTCAAAGGAAACACTAAGACAAGCTGAGAGAGGAAATCAGCATGTGTTCAAATTTCTAATAAAAATATGACTTCATAGGTTAAATTATAGTTTAGGACTTAGAACAATATATATTGAATGCTAAAACAATTAGGTGATCATTTGATTAGTTGATTGAGAAAACTAAACAACAATTTGATTTCACCCATTTATCTTGTCAAGTTACTGATGAAGTAAAAATACCAAACATTAGTTGGTTTCACTTTTTCAAATATGAAGATTTGCAGCTTTTATTTGTTTCATCCAGATGTCAATTAAATCCATTTTTAACTATCATTCTGACAATCAAGTGTCTTAAGTACATACATACTGTATATATATGGATGGTTTTTTTTATTTCAGCATGTGCCACTAAGCACTACTTTACTTGACAAGCATCAGATTGTATTGTTCATACTCACCATATCACTGAAGGAGTGGCGAAGGAGGATAGCATGACCGTAGAGCAGGGTGCGGTGTCCACCCCCCTGACCGGCCTGCCAGGAAATACACAGGTAACATATTATCATCATATAGCATCCTCGACCTCTAGACCATGTCACATTTGACATAAAACATCTATAGTGTAAGTTAGTAACGTCCACTTCACCTCTACATAAGATATCAAGTTAAGAGTTCTTCTGCTTTCGACCCTGTGGGTGAACTGCATAATGGGACTGAATGGATAAAGTATCTGCAAGGTCGGACCTCCATTCCAAGTGCAAACAGGAAACGGACAAAGAAAGAGGTAGGGAGACACACGACTACACACAAAGACATGTACAGTACGACATGTACCACACTCATTAGACAGCTTGCCCATTCTTGTGACAAACAAGAATAATTGTGATACACTGTTGCACAATGGCTGAGGAAATGTGATGAAATAGTTGAGCAAAAAAAAAAAAAAGAGATGTGATTTCTTCTCCACCACTGAGGTGGATAAAGAAAATTCTACTTACCTTTTTAATCAACCTCTAGCAGCAGAAGAAAAAAGAGAAGGTACCATAAGCCATGACATCAAAACCATCTCTGTATCAAGAATTATGGTTCGGGTTTTAATTTTGTGAGTTGGATATACACAAAAAAACCTCATACACAAGTATATAATAAATCATTTTCCAATAGAAGCTTTGAATACATTTCTCTTAAAGAATGTTTACTTTTTATTCAGTTTAAACTTTGGATCAAAGGTTAAAATTAAAGCACAATTTAGCCCAAAAGTCACGTATCTGGCACTGTCGCTCACATTCTTTCATAATGTCTACCTGTAATATTTCTATTATTAGGGCTACACAAAGACAATCTATCATCAGCTATGGTAAATTACAAGTGTCAAGTGTACATGATTTGACTCTCTTGTAGTGAAAGACAATATTTAAAAACACAGCTGGGACCAAGCCCAGCACTGACTGTGCTAACCAGTGTGACGCACACTGCAGTGTTTATCCAATAAGCAATTCTTGGAGGCTATCCTCTTTCTTGTACAGTTGTCAGTGACAATTTGTGCATTTGCTTGCAGGGTCACATTTAAATTGACCTAAAGGGAAGTCCCAACTGTCCCCCGAATATGACTCCAAGCTAATTCACTTTTGGCGATCAAGTCTCACACAGATGGCTCGTACAAGCAAGACAAAAAAGGAAACCGAGTTCGATCAAAAGAAAAATGGGAAGAGTATCCAGCAACAGCTGGGAGCGAGGGAGGGGGTACAGAGAGAGAGAGAGCCAGCCTGTATTTCAGGCCTGCCTACAGTGCTGACACATCACTGCCAGGAACTGTGACCTTTGGTTTGGTGCCCCTCCAGTTGTAAGTGCTGTATCCTGGACAGCTTGGTACCGGGAGTGCATTTGTGCTAGTAACAAAGACGGAAGTTTGTGTGACTGTGTTTGTATGCACGTATGTGCGTGAGGGGAGGAGGTGGGGTGTACTGTACGTCTTAAATTAAAACTGCCAACATCTCAGGTCAAGTCACGAGGACATAGCTAGATGCCAAAAACATTCTTTATGTCATGGTAGCTTGCCGGCTGTGACACTCCAAGCACACGCTGTAATGTACCCTTCATTAGGGTAAGTGAATATTATAATATTCTGTAACACTTTCAAATGAGCTATTCTGTATAGTAAGTAATTTTACTTTTGATACTTTAAGTAAATGTCGCTTTTACTTAAGTACGATTTTGAAATCAGGAATTTGACTTGTAATGGGGTATTTTTAGACTATGGTATTTCTACATTTACTTAATTAAAGGATCAGACTACTTCATCCACCCTATCATAGGTGCTTGGTGCAAGTGTTAAGAAAACATAACCACCAGATGGCAGGTACAACAACAACTAATGAGATTTAAATGATGGCTGGACCCATGTCAGTTTAGGTCAGCTACACCTAGCTAAAAATAGGTGTAACACTACCTAATAATCTTTCTGCTCACTTTCCCATTTACATCATTGAGGGGGGCTAGAACGGCGCCACCATACAGCCTTAAAAATCATCATCAAGTTGAACCAAAACCTCTTCAAAAAACGTTTAAACAAAAAGTAAACGTTATAACAAAGTTTGGAATTGTCTTTACTGGCCCATTTCATGTGGCTAGCTAGCTATGGCAGCGGATGAAACGTTAGCTGACTTCCAGACTTCGCAGCAGCTACGATATTAATTATGCACCATATTTGATTCCTATTGTTTTTTAATGGGTTGGAGTTTACCTGTCATCCCGAACAAGTTGTGTTTTTGTTCTACATCGACGTGAATGCTTCTGAACCGTTGCCGAGAAGTTAGCCATTGCTTCACTCACTAAGCTAACGTTAGCCTTCGGGGGAAGTTTTGGACGTTTAACCTTAATGGTTGTCACGTTTCCGTACTAGCTAGTAGTCGGAGCACCAGGCAGCAACGTGGAGCTGTGATTGCGTGTTTTGGTCATCTATGACCCCTGTTTTAGGATTGATTCTTTTTATTTTTTTTTACCTGTTTTCCCGTCGCAGGTTACGTCTTCAAACTACGTTCGTGACGTCACGGATGTTCGCAGCCTATCCAAGTGTTTCCACCGACTGTGCAAAGTTCAAGTCGCGTAATTAAGCGTCGGCCATCTTGGCTCTGCTTTTTCCTTCGCCGTTTGAACGTTACGATCAGCGGAAGAAGTACGTAAAAGTAAGTAAGTAAAAGCACAAAAGTCAAAATATAGTTAAGGATCTTAAATAAAAGTACTCCTCCTATCAGGGGATTGTAATTACTGATGCATCTTACATCACTTTAATAAGTTGGGGCTTATTTTGATTACTGTATTTACTGCTGGGTAGCTTGTGAGTTTACCCCCTGGGACCACTAAAGTCTTATCATCACCTATAATAATAATAATAATAATACACCATAATTAATTGTGTGCTTATATTTTTAATTATTAATCTCGATCCACAAAGTAACTAAAGTTATCAAATATATGTAGTAAAAAGCACAATATTTGCATATGAATTGTAGAGGAGTAGATGTATGTATGTACACACAAACCAAAAGTGTACTTTAGTACAGTACTTATATATATAGTTACTTTCCATCACTGACAACCACAGGATGTACAGCTCATACACCTGTAACTAAAGTACAACTACAACCTACAACTTCTAATTGACTAAACTATTTTGGGGTCTGGTAAGTTGTGATGGGTATTTATCCAAAGACCATAACGTTACTACTACCTATAATGAAAAGTGCCAAAGCTGTCAAATGTACAAGAATAAAGGCTGTAAGCAGCAAATGTTTGGCATTTTTACTTGATAAATAACGTAACCAGTTCTAATCCATTGTCAGTGTAATAGATTTTTTTTCTATTGATGCAGTGTAATAGGCCAAACTACTTGAAACACATGGAGGATTTTTGTGGCTGTGATATAATCACTGATATGAGCCAACGTCTTGATCTTTAATTTTCCTCCCTGCTCGTCTTCTTTCTCTTTGCCAAAGCCTGACAGAGCAGTTACACCAAACCATGACTAAGTAATTTGCTTAAATGTTCACAAATAGCTGATCTTATATGGAACCGCCTGAGCATGGGAAATAGCACACAAATCATTTTCTCAAGGCCATGAAGAAGGGAGTCATGCCAGACTCATTTGCTGAGTACCATCTGATATAATGATTCTCATGTATATATTCAATAGCCTGTCCTTCAAATCATCTGGATAATGAGACAGAGATTACGTTCAATTTGCTTTACATTTAGGTCATAACAGCCCATTGAAATATGTTGCACAAAGAAAAACCATCCATAACGCAATGTTATTCTAAGAATCATGGGGGATGTAAAAACTAAATTAAACTGAAGTGCAGCGTGTTGTGTTGTGCGAGTTATACGAAGAACAGATAAATAATCCTTGAATCATCTGCAACAGATTTGCTCAACAGTAATGCATGTGAACACTCTGAAATCATCCAAACTGATTTCAGGACATTTCCTCGTGTCAATTCCCTTAAAATGAGTTGATGTTAAAGACCAAACCCAGAGAAAACAGAGCAGCACACCCAAACCACAAAGTGAGTTTTCTGCCAACGTGTGGGTTTTCAGATACTTTCATTTAGATTCAGTAAATAAGATAAATGATTGGTAAGCCAAATTGAAGGATAATATATATGTATCTGTATGTATTTTTTAACAACGCAAACATTTTAAGCTTTAGACTAAAGCTAAAAGCAAAAAAAAAAAATAAATAAAAGGATAATGAATAGCCCAAACAAATGAGAAGCAGACACGATCGCTTGAAAGTGCTCACACGCTTGCACACAAAGTAGTCTTCAGAGACGAGGCAAAACATTTGACTCATGTGCACAAGGTGAAAGCACCAATGGATGTCTATTTCAAGATTGCCATAATTTAAAGTTCAGACATCTGTGACAGGCCAATTGATTATCTCCAGACTGGCTGAGGAAAAGAGAATATGTTGAGCTGGGTGAGGTGAAAGCTTCATTTTTTATCCAGAGGGAGTCTGCACTGAAATAAATGTATTTTAATATCCATTTGCACAATATGTGATGAGGTGGAAAAATTGAAATGTATTACCATTAGCTTAATATCTCCCCTACAATGCAGTATCTGCCAACTAAATGTAATGTTGTACACGTTATAAATGCAGCTTTTATGGCAATTGAGGAATAGGCGTCACTTCAAGTGAAAGTGCAGAAAGTTCAACCCTTTCGTTTGGCAGTCTGTCATGCACACTGACAACATGATGGATGAACGGACTGATGGACCTACCCATTTTTCATGGTCAGCACTCTAGTAACACACAAATACAAATGAAAAGAATGTGTTATTGGAGTGTATTGCAGTCAATTACACAAATCTGAGAGCAACAATAGAGAGAAGTGGACCCTTAGAGCGGAAAAGGGAGGAGGAGAGTGATTTATTAGCCTTGCTATCAGAGAGTTTGTATTCAAGCCAACATCATGATGTCTTGCCAAACAAGGCCAGCCAACAATGTTGCACAGTTGAGCACAAAACAAATCTGCTACCCAGGCTAATAACAATGCAGGCCTGATTCACCAGTGGAGAGGACCCAAGCGGTATACAAAATAAGACACTTAAAGAACCATCTGTGCCAGAGGGCCATGTTGTGCAGGAAAGTACAGAGGTAGGCAGAGTCACCCAGCACAACACACAATTTGGGCTATCTTCCATTGGTATTGTGGTATTTTGTACTTTGCAAAAAGCACCGTAATGCTGTGTAGTGCTCAGGTTTCAGCTGCGCTGCACAAAGAGTCATGCTACCATTGCTTTGTCATCTCTGTTCCTAGATACGAGTGGTCTGTTCTAAGTGTTTGCTAATGATAATAATTGGGCCCCATCAATTGAGAGATGGCGTTCAAAATCAGCACAGACTGTGTGTATGCCAAAGGAACAGTGATGAAAGAAAATACCACCACTAACAAGCAGTTTCCTGTACGTGGTGGTTTGCTTGTCCAAATGTAATGCTAGGATCGATTTGAGAATTAAGCCCTGTTTTCTCTTAGTTTTTCCCAAAACACATTAGATGGAAAGGACTCAAAATTCCATCCAAACAAGGGCGATGCAATGCCACCCCTTGCCGTCTCTTGACCTCCCCCTCAGGATCTAGAAGTGCTGCGTGATGACAATAAATGACACATGAAATGACTGTTAGAGCATGGCAGCATGAGTGAATATGAGCATCTGACAGGGGCTTAAGACCCCACGTGGCCCACTGGAGTGCTTCAGTGTTGTCGACGAACTCCCTCGTGGCACTATGGAGTTTCTGCCCAATCAAAGATTACTTACCTGCACTAATTAGCATGCCAAGTAAGCTGGTGTAGAGCCAGAAGGAAGTTTAGCGTAAATCAAGAGAGTGGAGGTTATGGAGAGAGGAGGCCGTGGATGCGGCAGAACATTCACATATAATTTCCCTCCTTTCCTTGACCCTCATCAGCCTTTTATTATCAGAGTCATCTGATCCCTTTTTGCAAAACAGGAACGTGTCATAGAGAATTAAAAGAGACAGCTTCTATTTAGAATGCGATCGCAGATCTTGGTGTTAAATGTAGTTCAGAGTATTACTAGGCTAGTGATTTTTAACATATTCACTTATCAATGTCCAAATTTACTGAAGCAAGAGTTTGAAGTATGTGTAAAATAATTAACTGTCAATGAGTAAATGTCAAAGCATTTGTCAATTTAGAGATCTTCAATCTGGAAACCAACCTTGTTCACGCCATTCCTGATTGGTTAAATTCATACATACATACAATACATGATGTTATGGGCAATGCATTAGAGTACTTAGCCAGTTATCACAGAAATACAGTACAACTAACTCTAAGTCACTTTCTCAAATTGCACTACCTAGTGTACCTAGTCTCTAAATTCAATTCCATTTTTACAGGTTCAAGACACATTCATATGTGCATCAGATTAACTTCCTATGGTTCTATTCCTGAAGAATCTGACAGCATATGAATGCATCATTTTGGAAACAACAGCAAAAGCATTGTGGCTGGACTCTGCCTTCATCGGGTGGCCTCAAAGAAATGCCTGAAGTATTTCTAACATTTCCAATGAGGCCAGTTTCCCTGTATCTGAACTGAGAAGCCTCCTCTAAACAGATGTAGTGCATTTGTATTTCCAGTACTGTGACTGTGCTCTGCCAGTGAGGGATTTCCTGTCATGTTCACATAATAAATATCCCTTTAGATGTTCTGAAAACAGTTGTGAAGAGCATTATTCTGTTACACTCATCTTACGCTCCAATACATATATAAAAAGCAATAAGTCAGAAATAGAGTACAAGACTTCTAACTGAAACTTATACGCAAAAAAAATAACAAAGCTCAAGGGCATTTTGTGCTACTGGTTGATCACAGATTGATTTGTGTGCGTGAGTGTGCATGTGTTTGTGTGCATGAGACACATAGAGGTGGGGTAAAGGAGGGAAGTACTCACCCCTTCGCTGTTCTGCCCAGTGTTAGCCAGCATCTCCTGCAGGGCCCGCACTGACAGGGACTGCTCCAACACAAAGCTACAAATACACAGGTCTGGAGGAACATACTGCAGGATGGAAGGACAAGAAGACAAGGACGTAAGAAGAGAGATGGTAAGAAGCAGAGGAGAATGAAGGGATGAAGGGAAAGAAACATTAGTTGAAAAGGCAGTAGCAAGGTGTTGTTGCAGGCTCCTCTCCTGAGTACAAAAACAATGTGCCAGAACTCGAATGTTTGACATGACAGTGGCAGATTGTCAGATTTAACATGACAAACACTTGAGGCAAACTTTAAATGCTTCTCTAAAATTTGAGACTAAAGAACTCTGAGCTAAAGAGTTTTAGAAAAGTATATTTCTATCAACATTTGTGAAGCGCTTTGACATCGTAAAAGTTGACGTGTTGTATCCAAGAAATTTGATGGACTGTGATGTGCAGGCGGTGACCTAAATAAAAATTGCACTGTCAGTCTAAAGGAGCTCCAAACCCGGGCCTGTTATGACACAGTAAATAAATATGTATTTAAACATTTTTGACTGAAAGATATTTAAATTCTAATTGACCAAAACCATAAACATACCAGCTGCCTCAATTTCACACTTATTACACACACTTACAAATTCTTATTCATTATTTTCTATTTATCTTTATGCATCTTAAAGAAACGAAACGTAATCAAATAAACATTTATTTGTATGGCACCTTTCATACAGTGCAGTTCAAAGTGATTCACAGATGATAAGATAACAAGACCGAACGTGTGTAGACTATAGAAGGTCTATAGAAGTTGGCAGTGTACAAAAAAAAATACATTAAAAAAAATACAAACAAAAACACAGGGTCCGAGACAGCAACAGAAGAAACATTTATGTTCAGCCCATATGAAATAACCAGGTCTAAAGTGTGACCTAGAGTATGAGTTGGCTCATTGACATGCTGTTTAAAATCCATACACTAATACATTTAAAAATGTCCCTCACTTTATTATCTGTCTTATTATCAACATGTACATTAAAATCACCAATTAAAATTAAACTATCATGTTTAGCATGACTGCAACCAAACAACAGAGAGGCACAGTACTGTAAAATAGTGTTGATTAATTTAAACATTTAAACATGCATATATATCATTTCATGTACATTCTCATAAATAGTCTACAGCAGTAAATGGTTACCAGATTAATTGCAGACCCTGGAATAAGGAATCATTTTTCAATGTTCTGGCTGCCTGCCCTGGTTCAGTAACATAACCAGCTGACCCTTGACCCCTGCAGTGAAGTGAGAAATGTGAGCAGAGAGGGGGGCTGCAGGGTGATAATGAGGATGGCGCTGCTCTGGAACTCAACACACAACATGCATGAGAATCTCCAACGCCACTGTGTCCACTTCTGTGAGCTGCAGCCAATATCCCGAACACAAATGTTGTCCACTCAGACTTTCATCATTTAACTGCATTTACACCCAAAGTAGATGTTTTCAAAGGCAAAAACATCCAAGAAACATGATGGGAAATGACATTTATAAAAAGATTATGAGACCCTAAATCTAATTCCCTCACCACAAACCTTCAGACAGGGTCAAATGAATATTAACTTTTTCCTGGAAGAGGACACAACATTACACGACACAGCTACACCTGTGGTGTCATACGACCTTCAACAGTGATAATTTGCAACCTGCTGCAGACCTTACACCTCTTATGAATTATTCACCACTCATTTTCCAATTATCATACTTCTTCCAGGGTTGGCCGACATACTGAACATCCTCGCTTGTCAGGAAATAGAAGAGACTGTCTGGGTGACCTTTACAAAGTCTAATTTTTTTCCATACTCTGTAGGGGGCTTGATTCAACACAATAATATAAGCTGTAAAAATAGATTAAAAGATTCTATAAAAGATCAGAACATTATTATTTAACAATCTATGGTATTGCATAATGTGAAGGCTATTCATTATTTCTCCTCTTTGAATAACTGTCTCTAAAACCTACAGATCCCAGCTGTTTTAGGGAATTATATGATTAAAATGTTCAAATGAAAGTATATATTCATGATCCATTTTTAAAGATTTACATCTTCAGGGGAACAAATGAAGCCACAGACAGTCAGAAAGTTAGAAAGTATAGAGAGACGATCTAACACTTTTTGGTCTTTTCATGGGATTTAATGTTAACATTAATAGGAATATCGCCAGCCTTATGCTTTAATACAATCAGAACAAGATTTTAGAAATAAACAGCTATGATAGCAAGGGCATGAACTAAATGAATCAATGCAGTAATTAAAAAATACGTCTATGTACTGTATATGTATATCAATTTGTTTTCATACACACTTGAGTGGCATTAATATGAACTTCATGTATTAAAAGGTGGTTAAGGAAGAGGGTTTTGGGAGTTCACTTATTCTAAGAAGCTATTTTTCCTCCTGAATATTCAAATTCATGAATGAATGATGCAACTGTAATGGCCCAAGCTTACAATAAGCCATGACAGTACATATGTGGAAGAGGATCATATTTGAAACACTGCCTCAGAACTCTTCTTTAAAATACGCGACCTAATGACTCCTTGTTTCACTCCAGTCTAATTTCCCTCCATCAGCAGCGACGGCAGCTCAGGCTTCGTCTGAGAAATGAGGCGTCAACACCTGAGATCAGTCAATGTACGCCAGCCCCTTCTTCTCGTGCCAAACCACAGTCGTCACCCTCGCCACTCGCCACATTTCACACCCAAGGGAGCCCGGAAGCATTGTCACCGCTATCAAGGTGAGAAGAGAGAGGTGTTTGCGGTGGGCTGCCTAGAGCTCTGCAGAGGTGGGTGAACAGAAACAAGCCCTCACGTCCCCAAGATACATTCAAATTTAAATTATTATTAAATCCTGATATAAGTAAGATTTACTTGATATGCACAAGCCTTCAAAAAATCCGAGCCTGGCGTTGCAGAGTTTTTGCGGTTGTAATCACCTGATTGTCACTCTGACACATAAAGTAAGTGTGAAGCCAAAAATAAAACTGTGAGGACATCAGTGTACATTCTGTACAGGCTGCATTGTCTATCCCACGTACAGCCAGGTTACTGACTGACTACCAACTTGCTGTCCCCATTGAAACGTCTGGGAAATATCACTGAAAATGTTGTGACTAATGATGCACATAATGATATACAACAATTATGTTCCTATTAAGCAGCATATTCTCCAGAGCCAACACGATCTGCTTCATTTTTTTTTATAGAAGACCATGCAGTACATCTTGTCAAAATGAAGATTAATGAGACGTGTAACAGTTAACTGACAGCTCTGTTGTGTTGCTACAACCCCAAAGGCAGCAAAATGTTACTTTTCATCATACAGTCACAGTGACAAACTTCACTCCTCTAACAACAAAGTGGACAAAACCCTCCGCTACACACAGTATATATACTGTATATATCATATGTGTTGTTGTTTTGTCTGCTTGGCCTTTCTGACCAACCACTGGGATGCACCAGTGCAGAAAGCACATGATCCATAAATGGCCCCGCGAACACGGTCAGTTGTGTTGTGCAGCCGGGAACTGAACCTGGATCCCTGTAGAGGTGGGGTGGGGGTGGTGTTTTTTCCTCCGCACCACCAAGGCACCCACTTTGAGATTGTTTTTTTCTAAGTAGTTAGTACATTTCACCATAGTGCCTGAGCAGAATCATTATTTAAGAGGAAAGCTCATTTCAATAAGAGCAGTTGGGATGGAAAGAGGATAAACAGATGGGTTTCAGTGAAAGAAATCACAAGTGTCTCTTTGATTTACACCCTTTCAGCAAGAGGGACTGCCAAGAAACTAAAGTGGACTGCAGACCTTTATATATTTATTTATTTTGTGTATCTTATTAACTATGCAGGAGAACATTTTTTTCCAAAAGGGAAAGGTACCACGTTGTTCAAGGATCCAATTACTGGAAGATTCAAGTCATTAATCGTTTTGAGAGGTGAGGCAAACATGACAGGAAAACATACAGATACTAATACAGCTTTTCTGTTGTCACACTTCATCAGTATTAACATCATCCTCCAGTGTATTCTCATGTCTAGTTTTCACAAACTTCAATGTCTGAATATTCATATCTGGGCCAGTTTCAAGCAGTTGAGTAAGCTACACTCAGTTAATTACAATTCAGGAATGGCTCTGCTGAATATTAGATTACATAAATCCTCATTGGGTCTCCACTAATAAAGTGATTCCCATCAGGTGTACCTGAGCCCCATCGGGTGCTTCTGCAGTTGCCAGGGGCATGTAGAAAGGTTGTGGAGTAGCTCAACTAATTTGAAAAAATAATAAAATTCATAAAAATATATGCACATATAGAGAGTCCCTTTACCAGTGGAATGGGTAACTAGTAATCTAGCAAGCAAGCAGAGAAATTTAATACTTGTGATGGATAAATGGTTGAAATAGCTCAAAGTAAGCAGATGACATAGTTAAATATATGGATACATGGTTGAAACAGTGACCTGCCATTTCTTCATAATAATATCTACAGCAGCCTTAAACCTTAATATTGAAACAAAGCTGTGTGCCGTCCTCACCTTAGCTTCAGATGTGGATTCCAGGTAACACAGACGGTTTCCGAGTCCCTCAGCGGCCAGGCAGAACTTGCAATGCTCCTTCTGGATGTTGGCCACACACTGGAGCACCACCTCATCATCCTGCCAGAGGAGAGAGGAGCCGTTAAAGCCAAAACAAACAAGACGGGACAAGAAAATTATCTTTAGTGGGTCCGTGTTGTTGCCTCTCCTGACACCCTCACGTGGAATCTAAATAGTCTACAGTTCTGGTTTTTAAACTGACACCCTGATGTGCACGTTTGACTTATGGAGGTCAATGCTGCTTGTGAAACTTAGCTGTCAGATAAAAGCGGCATAAAATATAAACCCTTGGATTTTGTGAAATGGAGGTGGGGCTGATTGTGAATGAGACCTGACTACAGGATGAGAATAGGGGAAGCATTTTAATACTGTATAACATTAATAAGAAATCAATTTTTCCATATATATTTGTCATGTTTTGGTAAAGCAACATTAGAGTAGAGGTCATTTTTTATTTTAATGTGACCGTTCCGATAAAAAAAAAAAAAAACGCAAGGAAATATCTTGTGGTCAGATTAGAACGGACAACCATTTCAGCAGCAGGGAAGAAAAAAAACAAAAAGCTACAGTAATCAATAACTGAAACAGCAAAGCAGCTTTGAGTGATTTCATTTTCTAAACCTTTTAGCTTTAGTATCTCTGTGGGAGAGCGGAAAAACCGCCATGCAATCACTGCAACCAGTGAACATCTGTATCTGTCAGGGTCGAGAGGGTTGAGCTGTATTTGGCAACACACACACACACACGCACACACACACACACAGAGATATTGATTCGTTTGTGTACTGCGTGTGTGTGTGCGCGCGCATGTCTCCTGCCAGCTCACGTCCCACACTAATCTGAGCTGATGGTTGCCATGGTTCTGGCTCCCACCTCCTTCACAGCAGCATTAATTCAATTGGGTTTAGATTCGGCACCCACAGACTCAGGAGGCGAGACAGCAGACCCCGAGAAAATTTCAAAACAAAAAAAAAAAAAGACACCCTGGACCCAGAAAGTAGAAAATCTAGCGTGATCGCAAAGAAAAAGTCCTACCATTGTCAGACTCTTTTGTGGAGAAAAAATAAATGTAAGGAGGGTTTTTTAGTTTTTGAATGCACTCCATTATTGGAAAGCATTCCCCGGCGTCTCCTGCATCCACCAATATATGAGAATATTGGGTTTTCTAATTTGTAATTTCACACTGCTGTACAGATGGAAATGGAAACAAGAGCAAAGGTGTCTTTAGCAAAAATCCAGTGCGGTTCATTAGGACAGATGTTTCTGCTCTTTCAGCAGAGGCAGACGTTCTTGTAGGAAACATAAAGTTAATCTCTATGTTTCATATTTAGGGTGAGATGTTCCATTATGTGTTGGCGTCTTTCTGGTTTATATACGTGGGAGGTGTTCACACACACACACACACAAAAAAAGGTACTGACTGGACAGTCTTCTCCCTTTGCAATAACACTCTTTGAATTCATTAACCAGCAGTATGACGCTGTGCTTGTGAAATCTTATACTATAAATTATTAGTTCAAGGCTGGAACAAATCAACGCCAAAACTCACTTTACAGATGAAGTGATTTCTGCCTCAGAGATGTGATCAATATTAGAAGCAAACACTGCCTAAAGAGAAAAATGTGACTGAAATTGACGAATCAACAAATTATGGTCAAAGAGGCATTTGGTGATTTACACAGCAGCTAATTAGTACAGAAGCTCATTAGAGCAGATCCAGCAAAAAGGCAAAGTACCCGAGTCTTTGGTATTAATCAACAGCCTCAGTAGAGACATACTTTGGTAAATTTATGTTGTGGGGAAATAAAAATGTATCTTAAGTAGAGTGACGATGGAGTGAATGAGTTGCAGAGATGGCACGGGCGTTCACACAAGCAGCATGTTAAATTACCCATGATGTGACTTTGGGCTTCAGGGGTATTGATAGCGCAAAGAATCAGTGTTGGCTCTGAATCACTGTTGCACCTTTCCTGGCAGCTTGTTGTTTCAGGCTACAGATGGGGAAACTCAATATGGCCACAGGATGACCGAAGACTTGTCACCTCTTTAAAATCAAGCAAATACACCTCTTTCTTTTCAGCCGTTTGGAATTCTGGTGGCGTTAGGAAACCAGCAGGGCCTGGCACCGTTAGCGGCATACTGAACCTACGTGTGTATGCAGCATGCCTTTATTCTTTTAAGGCTTATCAAACTGCTAACAGGTGATTTGTTTTAGTGCCAGATTCTTCCAGAAATTTGACCAAAAGCAGCAATTGGATCCAACATGCGAGGCTAAAATGCTCCACTGAAATCCAGGCAACAATACATATTCACGCATACTTGAATCTGCTCAAAATTGACAACCACGCCGACAGGCTCAGGCGCATAAACATTGACTTTTGCTCACTTTGATGAGCTTCAGAGCCAGGAGTGGTCAGAGTTGCACGGGGATCAAAACTCTACGTAGACTGGATGCCATCGAGTCATCTGAGCACTGTGAAGCAATGGGAGGAAGAATCGTTCTAAAAGAAATATGTGCATGGGAGAGTTTAATGCCAAGACTGGATATGCAGCGGCATTCTCTCGTAAAAATCCAATCCCTGTGATCAGATCTCAAAAACTAATGAAATAGCCATGTGTACCTGCACCCAAGACACTTTGCTAAGACACTTTCTGTCTCTGTCTGCACCCCTGACTTGAACGCAAGCCAGAGAATCTGGCAAATCTGAGGCAAAGTGATCCTCGCGGCAGCAGTGTGACCATCTGCTAGAAAGCTAAAGAGCAGCATCAGTACTATGTATAGGGCTCCAGCCTGCAGCGGGAGGAGGCAAGTGAGGGGTTGGGTGGCTGCTTTACACAGCTTCCAAGGGTTGAGCGGGAACTTGACCCTGCCCTCTCCCCACCCGTTCTCGATATCCCTCTGGATCCTGCAGGTCCGACACTTCTCCGCTCTAGCAAACAAAAGAGTGTTTGTCACGCTGGTTAGAGCGTCTGTTGAATGACCTCTGGCACTCTTCAACAGACCGCCAACGTTTCCCACTCTTCTATTGCTTTCTCCCCCCCCCCCCTCTTCTAATTTGTTCACCCAAGCAGTAGGGGTGGGCGATATGACCTCAAATTTATATCACTGTATTTTTTTTGTTTTCTACGGTGCCGGAATGATATCACGGTATTACAAAATTAAAAGAGATAGTCCACTCAAAACATGATTCTACCTTTTTTCACTTTATTGGCAAAAAAACTTAGCCTGCCCCATGATGTAGGTTAACTACCAACTGTTGTGTGATTAATTCTCAGACTTAGACAAGGGGTAGGATTAGGCATCTCAACAGCATTTGGGCAGAAAACGTATATTATTGCTGATAGTTTGCTTCATTTATATTTGGATAAAAGTACTGGTGTTGGCACAAATCTGTTCTGGTCAAAAAGGCTAAATAATATGATTTATGTGTAATTAATTTGGAACGTTTTAGACTTAATTTCAGCACCATGCACTGTTCAGAAAGCCTGCTGGCTTGACCATTGAAACTTACCAAGTGTGTACATGTACCATGTGTAGCCTGTGTCCAAAACATGCTAGCCTGGTCCATTTGTTGATCTGTAATGTGCACATCATGTTTGAGCTACTGTCCATCATCGTGCATACCTTCCTCACAGCTGTGTTGCTGCGCTCCACTGGTGCAGCTGTTGGCTAAACCACTGGCGCTTTCGGCCCTTTTTGCATCCTAGTATTCATGGACGTGCGTGGTTTTTTTTCGATGGTGAAACAGGTTGCTGGTTTTGCCACCTTTGGCTGTCACAACTGGGCAAATCTTACATATTATTGATGTTTGCGCTGCCTCAGATGATTTATAGCCAAACCAGGTCCAAATCACAGAAGTACTCCCCTTTTTCGGTACCAATTTTTCCAACTCGGTCTCTCCACCTGGTTCCAACGCCCGATTCATTTCTTTTCAGAGAATAAGGACCCTTCTTCTCACTGTTTTGTCTTGCTGATTGAAATCTGATTGTGTTGCGACCTTTGTTCCTTTGTCGATAACTGTAGACTGCCTCTCGCTTTATAACGTTCGGGCCGTCTGGCTCACGTCTGACGTTCAGTTTCTGTTCACGTGAATAGCAGCAGGCTATAGTGAATATGCAACTAAATAAAGACAGGTATTCAGACCAAGACTGAACTTTGAAAAAAACAAACTCAAGGCCTTACTGATATTTTTAATATTCTAAAACATTTATCACGGTATTGCAAAATCCATGTCGTGGCAGAACGTGACACCGGTGACGGTGAAGAAACCGGTGTACCGCCCACCCCTACGAAGCAGCCATCCTCCGTGTGCCTTAACAGACAGCGACAGGTGTGTGTGTGTGTGTATATGTGTGTGTGTGCACGGCCTGAAACCTGAGAGCTACAGATGCTCCGGCGTGCCAAATAAACTCCCACAACTCACCCGGCGCTGCCACCAATGTGAACTTGAGAAAAGGTGAATCTGTTCAATCCCTCAGTGCTGCTATTTTGACATGCATGCTTTGCACATGCTCAGTGGAGATCAACAGGACTTTGAGAAGGAAAGAAGGCAGACGGGGGTTAAAAAACTGAAGGGAATTAATAAAGTTCCAGCACGTTTGCCTCCTTGTTCACACTGTGTCAGTGTGTAGTCTGTCTAAATTGCTCTGACTGCTCAGGCGTCGTGTTTCTCATAAATGTCAGGCAGGGTGCTAAGTACAGGTTGAGCTTCGTGTTTTAGGGAAGCTTAGCTAACAACATGGAGAGCAAAGTAGATACAGTGTAGATGTGTGAGAACTACAACCTGATAAGCTGGATAAGGGCTGATGTTGGTGCCTGTAGGGGCGCAGTTCCTTAAGGTGAGATTCAAGTGTTAGTTTCTGGTATGACGTAAACTTGCTTTTTTGTAAGTTTATGAAAGTATCACAGCTAACACATATCTAAAGAGTCTCTGTCAGCCACCTGACTATAAATAATGACATTATTATTCGCAATGTTCCAAACCTCCGTTAAAGTTATTAAACCCAGAAGAGCCGTGGGAAATGGGAAAAATAGTGAGAGTGCGAGAAAATGATTAAAAGGCAGCAGAGAACATGACAAAGTGCAGTGACAGTGAAAAATACAACTTGAAGCCGAAGCAGAAACAGATGAGGATGTAAACAAGAAACGGGGAGTGAGGCAGAGAGGAGGACGGAGTAATTGGCTTTTTAGCTATTTGACATTTTAGCTCTACAGCCACAAGATCCACAGTATTTCTGGCTCATGGGAAAGCTTCAACAGGTTTGGCTGCAGTCTGTCGCCGCTCCGTCCATTAAACTGATCCGATACAAACTTAGTGGATACAGTCAGCTACACTGGTTGCACCATGGATCTCTTTTTTTAATGTGCCAGGTTAATGTGGTGATGATTGTCTGACTGGTTCTATAATTAAGATTAGCTCAACAATGTTTAATGAGGTTAAACAAGTGGTCAAATTATGTACAAATCTGTGCAGAAAACAGACTGCGGTTTCATTAGGTAAACAAGCTCCCAAAACCATATAAGCCTTGGTGGATAGTTCTCATCTTCAAGTGACAGACAGTGCAAGTCATTATAAATGCCATAAATAGTATTTGATTCAGTTAGCAGTTGCCTCAGTAGTTGTCTAATATGGTCACACAAAGTCAGTGAAATAGCAGGTTTGAGTAAATGTAGTAAACGCATAAATGCTATGGAGGTAAGTAACATATGTTAAAAAAGGGGCATAAAAAGTAATGGACATTTGCATGTTTTTAGATGTGGAAAGCTGGAAATCTACCACCGTTACTGTCTTGGATAAATGTTTAGTTCCATTGTTAACAGAAGTTGTTCTTCACAATTAAATCTTGTTCGCCAGTTAATTGGACTCAAATATCTGCGTCTTTGGCGAAAGAAAGATAAATCAAGAGGGAGAATGAGTAGGAGACAGAAAGGTACGCCAATAAACAGTTCATCTACTCAGTTCTGCCTTTGAGCAGCAGTAGCCGGTCATTTTCTACAAAAGCCAGACTGCTTTCCATAAGAACGGATTAATGAGATGTTTAAATGAATGAGATTTAGATCCATGTCTCTTCACCAAACAGCCATTCAGCTCCAGAGCACAAACAAAATGAAGCTGCAGTGTGTGTGTGCTGCCTCAGCAGGACACCCGGAGTAAATTATTCACTTAGTATTATTTCATATTAACAAACTGCCTTACAGAGCACTCATGCACCTTATAATGACATTAATGTCTTTTTTTCCTGGTTGCAAATGCTGCACAAAAAAACACTAAAGCACAGAGGACCATTAGTTGAGATGGTGACGCCTCTATCAGTGTGTCTTCTGCAGGATATTGATCTCACCCTGTCTGGTCAGACGTTTCTGTGTAGTCACTTCCACTTCCTGCTTCTGCCCTCTTGACACCTTTTGGTCACCCTTTGTGGTTTGACAGGTGGTAGCTCCTTTAGTTTCTCTTTTCTCAACAAGGTGTGGCACTTCCTGCTTCCTTGGCCAAGTTGGAATTACATGTAGGTTTCGTTTTTACGACAAACGTTACTATTTTTTTTGATAAATAGATTTTGTAGAAGTTGGCAGATGTCTACCCACCTCTATATAAACAAAAATTCTGGGGCATCACTTAAGACAGATATCCTCTCTGCACTGATTTAATAGCTTGTTCGAGGACAGACTTGCTGCTCATTACACTATTTTAGGGACCAAAATACCAGTAGTTGACTATACTAACCAACATTTACGCCTTAAAATGTTACCATAGCTTTACTTTTAAAACATTATTTGCTGCCATTTGTAGAAAATGATTTAGCATTTACTTCATGTTTATAGTAATATGTGCAGTTATTTCTGTTTTAAAGTAGTTTTGAACTTTCTGCAGGTGATTACAGCCTCAGAAATTCCTCAAAGAGATCTTTATGCCTTCAATACACACTTCAGGGACTACAAATCCTACCGACCTGAGGAATTACACACACGTGTCACTAAAGAGGCATTTAAACATTATTCTATCACTGAAACACACCACGTGCACACGTATGAGCATGCAGAATGTGTGCAGGTGTGCATGTGCAAACGTGTGTGTGCATATCTGAGACAACATCATGGGTCAAAATGAATAATGCACTGCACATCTGAGCTCTAAATAAAAAAATGTAAAAAATGAAATAAAAATCCGCAGTCAAGCAAGTTTTGCCCCGCAGTGCACTGCCATGGATCACAGACTCCAAGATTTATATGGTGTCCCTACAACAAATTGGATTTTCTTGGCTTAGTTTGTATGCATATTGCTTTAGAGCAGCTTCAAATAATAGAAGCCCCCATGTGTGCAAGGCCGAGGCGTCCACCTCAGCAGAAGCGCTGAGAAAAGGAGGGCCTCTGGTCAGGGATGAAGCTGGAGCCTCATCATCCTGTCTAATGAGACAGAGTGGACACAGGCAAGGGTGAGTGTGTGTGTGTGTGTGTGGTGAAAAAACAGACTGAAAGAAGAAGTGAAGAGATTGGGTGAAGTGAAAACATTCACCTGAAGCCTAGTTAAGCCTTCTTTTCTCCCTCTAAGCTGTCGTCTCCTGACCCAGGCTGACCCAGGTTGTTTCATCCCGCCAGTTCTCTGTGTGTCAAATTTGATGCAGCCTCCAGGTCTAATGCTACAAAAGCCTCAGAACACAGCAACGGGATAAGGCAAGCACAGCTTCGTTGGAATAGATTTCACAGAGGTCAAATCTTTTGATTCCACCGACAGACAGAATAGCTATGGGTCAATAGAGGATGTGACACGAGACTAATTCAATGAGCATTTAAGTGTTTCACAAAACATCAGTAGTGGTCTGTGACAAGGCAAACCTCGCTCTCTGCAACGGCTGGAAATGGTTTCCAGGTCCATCAAGCTAAAAGATGTCAACTCTAGACTGCAGCTGCCATGGTTGGATGCACACAGCAAATAGAAAATGGTGTTTCTAGGATGTTGGTGGGCTTACTGAAAACCTAAAGATGAGCGAGTTATTATCAAAATGACAACTGAAATCACGTTTTCCTGATGCGAAACACCATTAAGTCCTATTGTGGCAGAACAATAAGTTGAATGGGATCAGTAATTCAAACAATGGATTATTTCTTAGCAGGACTCATTACAACTTGGATTTGGAGGTGACTGAGTGTTTGATCCCCCCTTATAATTACTATGAGGAGCCCTTGAGCAAGGCACTTAGCACCCAACTGCACCAGCAGTGACTTTATAGCAATGAGTTCCTGCACAAGAGCTGTATCAAATGACAACGTGAATGTGTGACTGGATGAACTAGAAAATTATCACCTGAATCTGCAGCTCCCCTCGGATCTACTTCCCCTCGTAGATATTTCCCTCAGGAGTTGGTGGAGACCAAAAATAGAGCTACGAGAGTGAATTTTAGACTTACATTCAGAAACACGACTCCAAATGCATGATAATGCTGCTCCATAACTGCTGGATGTGTAAATAAGCAACTAACAAGTTTGCAATATCAACTTAAAAGATGATGATGCCAGGATTTCTTCACAAATTGTTTTAAGTATGTTTCTGTAGCATTGCGTATTCGGGACTAAATAAGCAAGTACATAAATTTTAGGTTTAACTTATTTAGGGTGTAAGTAAGACTCAAAAACTCAATTTATCTGCTTCATCAGGATTGAGCCCCGCCCACTTCAAACTAGCAAAAAGAGCTAGAACAACAACAACAAACATTTCTCACATGAAACAACCGATAATGTTCAAACTTTGGTAGAAAATAGTGTGTTCATGTAGGATCCCATTACACACAGAAAGAAGATGATTGAGAAAATACATGTTATGTATCTTTAAGGTTGTCTTTAGAAGAAAACCATAAGTGCCTGCATTGAACGAAAATTAACTGAGTGACCTAAGGGACACTCAAAACGATAAGAAGCTCAACGTCTGCACCTTTTTCAGTCCTCGGTTGATTAATGAAGGTAATTATTTTGGTTGGGAGTCTGCTCACGCTGCTGCTGCTCCTGCTGGGACTCTACTGCTAACTCTGCCTGGACCACCACAGCAGCAAACTGCACAATCATTCCTGCTGAAACCGAAATATCAATGCCAATTCAATTAATCTGTGATCGTTTGGTTATGGTATGAAACTCGGTGCATGCTGTGTGAAATCGTAAAACTGAGCAAGTGCATTTAGAGCCAATAGTTTAAACGAGGTATTGATTTTGATTGTATAATGTCTGCTAATTAAATACATTGCATTTTTTTGTGAGACAGCGAAATCCGGACCACCGCCATGATCAAGGCAAAATAATTCATAGGCCAAGTAGAAAAATATGTAATAGTGATGAACTTCTGTCTTTAACATTGCAGGCTAACAGATTATTTTACAGTTAATGAGTTTTAACGTACTGGTAGAGTATTCTAGGACTGAACACTTATGTAACGCCTGAAGGTGAAGACAAACCTGAGGCCCACACACTAGCCGAAATGACAAAGACACTTGTCTCACCACTTTCATAATTTATTGGCATTTCATAAGCTTTACAGCACCAGTCCAAGGTAGGAGACATAGAATAATGCAAATATAAGACAGCCTTCTTTCAGGAAAAGAAAAGTCACTTCTCCATGCAAGAGCAGCCAGACGTGAATACTAATAAAAACAACTATCTTATATTGTTATAATACATTTTCAACTTCATGTTGATTTTGGGCTAAAATAAATTGCAACTCCAAAGGAGCTCACTCATCCTGCTATAAATATTTTAAATAATGTCAAAAATGTCAGCTGAAATGATCAATTATTCTATTATTGAACCGGACAGGGTCACCCCGGTGGAACCCCGCACATCTAATTTACAAATTAAAAGCGTGAATGAGTGTTAGTGACATAAGGTCCCGCCACCGTTACATCAAGGTTGCGTAAATGATGGGGATGGCAGCAGGCTCGCTGTCCTTCAGTACCGATGACTGGAGAGAGACGCGGCTGCCAAAGAACACACTGTTGCTTTGCCAACACAGACTGCTCAATCAATACAGAGGAAATCCTTCCCATTCAATTTAAATCAAGCTGGCGGTGGTTCACCTGAGGCCGCAACGCTGCCTCGCTCTCTGTCTCCCTTTCCAACTCTCACTAAAGAGGCAAACTTTGCAAGGGCATCAACTAGTGCAATGTAGTAAATGTTGCATAATGAGGCTGAGACAGTACAGATGTTCTTCTCACAAAGAGATTACAAGTCCATAGTGCTCCTGGCTTTCCATTATTCCAGGTTGTGTCTGCACAAAATCAGCACAGTTGGGCTCAATTTACAACAATCAGGAGAAGCCATATGCTTCCATTTATTCTTTCTGGGACATGCAATGCCGCCAAGTTGATATTTATTTTTTCATACTGAACATGAAACTACTGAATCTCGAACGCCCCAGAACAGCTGCGAAATGGGCCTCTGGGGTGAGATTGTTTTGTTTTTGTTTATTCCCCCTAAAATATTATCTGGTGGAAACTAAAACATCACAATGTTTTGGCAAAAAAGGAAAATCAAACGCACTGTTCTCTAACCCACTAAATTGGCAGGAAGTGGTATTGCAAATTAGAATCATAGGCTTTTTGTATAACAATAATAATAATAATGATGATAATAATAAGAATAATTAGTAGAAGACAGGATTGTCCACAGAGATAGATTATCATTATGAAACTGTTCAGCCCTTTTGGTTTTATTGTCTCAGAGTTAAACTCGTTTCAACTCATTGTCATATTTCATCATAAGCTGCTTCCAGACAATAAAAAAAAAAAAAAAAGGAAAAACCATAGTAACAGGTTTAACTTTTTGGGAGATATTTATCAGTGGGGACAGTTAATATTAAGATAGGACTGACTCCACTCTCCCCATGCCTTGACCACTCTCAACTGGTTACATCAGAGAAGTTGAACCAATCCTGCCACCATCACAACATTCATCAGAACAACGCTCTTCATCCAGTGGCATGTGGCATGTTCTCTTTAGACTGTTTGATCAATAATTCTCAACCTCTCAGCTACAGATCCCCCCCATGTGACTCCAGTCTTCTCTGGCCTTCTTCATGCTTTACACAGTTATTGGACATACTGTAGATGAATAAGAATGATCTGCTAAACCTTAAGCCAAAGTGTTCAACCAATAACAAAATCTATTCCAAATTAACACCCTTGAAAAACAAGAAATCAGACCAGAAATCTCCCAATTTGTACCAGAATCATGTGATCAGCGCATTTGTTGAGTTAGTGCAACACTTGCTGTGCTCCACATGAAAGCTCAGTGACATTGTGGCCATTGCTTTGACATATTAAGCTTCAAGAAATGCTGTATATTACCGTGCGGTATCAAGCATTTGATTTCTAAATGCTGCTTTATCCCTATAAAAAATGGTGTTAAAGTGTCGCTGGTCTTGTGCTGGCCGCGGTGTGGTTCGGTGCCAGGGGAGCAGAGCTGTATGTGCTGTGGAAGCATCATCTTTAAAAAGGCTAAATTTAAACCCCCAGAGTCCTCGCCTTGGTATGCAGAAGGCTTCCAGACCAACATAAACTCCAAATAAGCCCAGAAGGAGCGAGCTACCGGTGGACAGCAAGCCTCGATCACCTGGTTAAAAGGTGCAACAGTGGCTCACCTGAAAACGTGTATTTAAATTAAGCTTATGCTCTTGTCAGGTATAAACCTCATATCTCTAAAAAGTTCAGAAAAAAATGAAAATAATTGACCTTTAGTAACCCCCGTAGCTACGCCTGTCAAGCCTTCCATTCTCGCACAGCACGCGTGATGATCCAAGATTTTGAAATAAATGAAAACGCATCGTTCCTGTATTGCAGTGTAGCACTAGTATTATAAGGGGAGATGTAACATAGCATAACACCGTGTGGCTGCTTAGCTACTTCTTCGTATTTTACAACAGTGTTTGCACTTTAAATGTCACAAGAGAAAAAGGACTGTTTGTCGAAAGTTAACACCATATCAGGTAATTACAGGAGTATAAATGTCCATAATGTCCACAATAGAAATATAACCATAATTGGTAATCCCACAACTAGCACCATTATATAATACTCTTTACCAATTAATCAAGAAGGATTTACCAAATTAAAACAACATCAAACTTTTAAAAAACTAAATCTAAACAAACCATATCAAAGACTTTCTCCAAATCAGCAATAAAAATGAACCCAGTTTTGTATTCAACTCATAATCTCTCACGATATTATTATTTCCAATATAACAACCCTGCAGACATCCTGACTGATCTTGATTGACGCTGATGGTAGGGATGACACTCTTTAGTCTATGAGCTCTACATTCAGGAACTCTCTTAATGTCACAACAGATTAGTTAAACTGGCCACTGGGTTCCTGCTTAAGTAACGAGGAGAATAAGGCAAATACGCAACACTGCAGGAGAAATAAAAACAAGAGAGCAATGATTTTTAAGAAGAATTGTTGATGGACCTCAATGGGTATTCCATCGTTTTCCTTGGTTTAAAAAGACATTACTGCAGGAAATTTCATTACACTTGTATTTTTAGTTTTGGAAAGGCGAAGACAATACCCTTAAGTCTTTATTTGCCAAATATCGCTCCTGCTAGTACCCCATACGCACCACTGCAACATGTGGAGAAATCCGAAGCTTGACAGACCTAGCATGCCTAGTTACGGTTGCTAAGCTGTGATAGTGTTCTCTGAAGCTAATGATGTGCAGATTATCTGATTCCTTCATATATTAAAGCCTAAACAATGTTGCTTTGTTAAATCTCCAGCATCTTGTGAAACAACGTGAGCAAAGTTTTGTACTGTGTTTTTTTTTTGCCATTAATTTATAAACTTTTATATCTACATTTTCAGGACAGAGAAGAAGCTTCAGTTGGGGTCTATCAAGCTACAGCAGGGACTGCTGTCTACACCTCGTAGCAGTAGAGGTGTAACATTTTCCTCCTCTCTGTCGCTTTTCATTGCCGTTTCCTTTGACAGAGAAAGTCTCATCGCTGCCAGCAAGGTGGGACTGCATCTGTGTCTGGATGTCTGTCTGACACTGCACTTTTTTTCCCCCTCCTAAATACCGGACTCGCTGCAAATCCCACCACATTTTGTCCTGCAACTATTTTCATTCAGCAAATAAAAACAACGCTGCAAATTCAGTTCCTAACAAAACCATTAATTAAACTATTTTGACTCCCCTTTGCACTAAAGGACATGTCAGTTGTACACAGGCTTATACAAGAATGTTCAGTAATATTGAACAGATTGCGATGTAGTGTATTTCAATTAGCACTCTTATTATAGGGCCTCCTGTAAGGGGCACGTTTCTCTCAACAGTGAGGTTCGGTAACAAGGCTCAGGGGAAGCCCCCCCCCCTCAAATCGCTGTTGTCATCAGATAACCAGGATGCCTTTGTGACAGTAGAATCTGAGAGGCATGGGTCAGCATATCACTGGCATCACAAATAGTAGGAGCTATCAAGTGTGGGGTCCCTTCCTGCCACTAACAACAAGCCACGAACAACAAAAAATTATATTATATTATATATATAAATATATATCTCAACGCTCTTTCCGCTAGCGAGGGCGATACTGAGCCAAATGGAAAACCAAAACGAAGAATGTCAATTAACTGAATGTCAATTAAAAAAGGAACTGTCCCAGCATGTTTGCATGTTTTACTTCCTTTAAGGATCACTTCGCCCATTTTATAAATGAAGATTAGTTTTAAATGTAAGATTAGTTTTAATTGTCATGAAGTTTAAAAACGGTAGTTTCGTGTCTTTTGGCTCTGGAGGGAGTTCTCAAGGTTTTAATAACCCTGTTGGGGTTATCATAGCTTTGGGCTCCAAGTGTTTAATACAAAGTCTGCATTACAAGCTGGCCTGAGCGAAGCTGTCATGTTGCATTGTGGGAAATGTAGGGATGTGACTCATACTAGGAACTAATAGTCAGGATATCTTGGCCTCTGCTGCTACTGATCAAAAAGCCCATCAACTTTATGGAAGTGTACTTGATCGCCACAGTTTTACAGTACAGTGCCCCGGCAGTGATCTCCATTTATTTCTGTACTGCATGAAAATCTATTAGCACACTCTTGCTTACTTGCTGGAGTTATGTATTCCAACACAGTTAACAGGTGTTTGTTGACATTTTTTTTTTGAGGGGGGAGGAGGGGGTCAATGTTTGGTCTAAGTATAGACAATGAAACTTGATGTTAACTGTGATCGATTACACGTCTCGAGCCAAGTGTGGACCGGTAGGTTATTAAATTGTGCAGAACTGAATGGAACTCGATGGTTGTCTGAACAAACCACTGCCAATCCACATTTCTAAATCACAGCAGCATGGCTTTGCAAAAAGGTTGCATAACGTGCCAGTGACTTGTATTAAATAGGCTGAAACATAAACCACTGGCGAGGTCCTTGAAATAGTAAATCTCAACATTTCATATTTAGACAGCAACCGATTTCAGCCCATGAACAAAGTCTCAGTGAATAACAAACATCAGAAATAATGCAAGACGCCGTGTTTTATAAATCCAAGGTGATTTGGAGTCAGGGACCAGAGACACAAGGGGCCCTGGACAAGGTTCGAGGCTTTCAGTGGCACTAGATGCATGCAAATGACACAAGGGTGCACAATTTCACTGCCGATTCTCAGGCTACAAATAAAAGTCTTATTGAGAAGTATGGAGGCATAAAGGCAGGCGTCCCTGCTGAGCATGTTGCCTGTGTCATAACCTCTCGTTGCTCTCCGTGCAGCACCTGGGTCACAAAGCCTCACGAGGCACCAGAAGCCTGTGCGAGACAGATATTCCATACCATAGTCATATCATTTCACGGATAACTGCTGCGCACAACCCGCACGGAGCAGGGACACCGCGAGCAACCTGCGTCAAACTACTAAAATAGCCATCGCAGAGGGCAACTTAGTCAAACTCCTTCCCCCCCAAGGAGCAGCACGCATCCATGACAAGTCAAAGGCAGGGACGGCGGAGACCGACTGTTCGAATAAAAGGAAATAATCTGTGCACGACAGAAGAGAAGCGATGGAGGGTGGCAAATGATGGGGGGGGTGCATGTGTGGTGAAGGGGCAGCAGGGCGCGCGTGAGGTCGTCTCTGCCTTTGCACCAGCAGCCTCATCGAGATCCGACGTCAAGAGTCCCGCTGACAGGTGCAGCAACCTGCGGCAACTTCCACACAGAAACCGAACAAACAAAAAACCCTCTTGAAATAAAATCACCGTTAATGCAGAAGCAGAGCCCAAGTTAACCTTCTCCTCCCCTCAAAACTCCACCAGTGGCTCCAACTTGTGTCGGCGATGCACTTAATTGACGGCGCTGCGTCTGAACGCGTTAATTGGCGACGAAATGATCTTTACTTACAGTCCTCAAGAACTGGATCTCATCTTCCCCTTCTCCGCCCTCAGCCATGGCTGTGAAGGAGCCTGCTCAGACTCTGGAAGCCACCACTGACTGCCGGCAGAAACGCGACGCTGTGCCTGTCGAGCCGATATTAGCATAGAGCTCATCCACAGCCATATAGGGCAGCCCGGGCGAGCCCCCCCCGCCGCCGCCCCCCCCCCCCCCCCCTCCTCCTCCCCGACGCCAGCAGCAGCAGTGCGGAGCAGCGGAGGCACGGAGCCGGGGCTTCAGAAGGCGGGCTCCCGGCGGTGCTGATGCTGGAGCCGGGGCTTCAGAGGGCGGGCTCCCGGCGGTGCTGATGCTGATGCTGCTGCTGCTGCTGGTAGCTGATTATGGGCGATGATGCTCGGCAGCCTAAATAACCACACTTTTATAATGTCAGCGGTGAAAGGCCCCTTTGAGTCAGCAGCCTCGGCGGCTCCCTGCATGTAGCTGCACCTAATGTTATGAATGGCTCCCTGTTTGCACCTCACCCATCCCTCACCCTTCATACAGCAGACACTCCATGCTTGCGTCAAACGTCTGCACACAGATGTATTTCGAGTTTACAGAAATATATTTGTATCAGTCTTGGGGGGGGGGGGGGACACTTCATGTGACAAGACTCACTTTACAAAACCACAAAATACATGTAGAGCAGTGGTGGAATGTGTCAGAGTACATTCCCATTTTATACACTGCTGAAGAACATTAAAGGAACATGCTGCTTTATTCTGGCTTGTTTGCACATTTGCTTGTTTACCTACCTGCTTACTTTGCTTATTCATTTGAGAAAAGACTGATGTTTTTCTGTAGATATTTTCTATGTTTAAGTTGGCTCAAATATCAGTTTTTCTTGCACTATAGAAAAGTCTAATGTGGTCGCCAGTTAGGCTGCAGTTGTGTGTGTCATTTGTGATTAGCAACAAGAACTCCCACAGGCTCTATTCTTATCCACAAAGCACCATGTTGTTGAGAAACAGGTTATTTTCTCCTACCTGCCCACACTGATTTAATTAATTTAACTTGATTCAAACATTTGTTAGATTAAAAGTAATGTTAGTAAGATATAACAAATTGTTTCTCCTTTTCAGTCAATTATAGACAGTTTTTCTAGAAGAGGTATAGTTTCCTAATGAAATCTCACAATATTGGAATCATATAAAGGTCATCTGGGTGTAAAATGTTTCACTCACACTAGAACTGTATGTTAATAGTCACATATAGATGCAGTGCAGATTATACACTGAACAGGTTTTTCAAATTAATTTCTCAGTATGGAAAATAGTTGCTCATGATTATAAATATTGTCTTAATTGTAGTCGAACTTTAGCTTCAGTTTATATACAAAGCAAAACCTCAACATTAGTCAGGTGTCTGTATGTACACTTCATGTAGTCTCATTCACTGATCTCAGGAGAAAAACCTGCTCCAGATCATGTTTTCTGCCAAGACATTGCTGACATCTAGTGGTCATCTAGTAAACCTCCAGTGTAACTGTGTAAACTTCTGACCGTTTTACACATCAAACATTTTAACATACTATAAATTACATTTGACTACATAGTGTTGCAGTCAGCAGTGGCCGTACTGTATTTACCATCAACAGCCAGAACCTCAAGTGGGAGCTGAACATCAGCTCCCTCAACAAGAAAGCTCAGCAGAGGATGTACTTCCTGTGGCAGCTGAAGAAATTCAACCTGCCAAAATTAGTGATGGTGCACTTCTAGACCGCTATCATTGAGTCCATCCTCACCTCCTCCATCACTATCTGGTACGATGCTGCAACTGCCAAGGACAAGGGCAGACTGCAGCGTATCATTCGCTTTGCAGAGAAGGAGGATGATTGGCTGCAATCAGCCATCCCTCGAGGACCTGTACACCGCCAGGACTCACCCCGGTCACAAACCCTTTGAATCACTCCCTTCTGGCAGAAGGCTATGGTCCATCAGGACCAAAACTTCACGCCACATTTATGGCCAGTTGCAGACGTTAATGCTCGTCTGCAACTGGCCTCATCAACAAGGCCGGAACCCAACTGAGAAACGGACTTTACCACCACCATAACCCACCCTGCGGCTTTATTTTATATATCTGTATATATTTATGCTTATTTATTGACCTATACACCAAAGTTGTATGTGTTTGTGAAAACCTACTTGTCAATAAATCCGATTACAAAGTATTTTTTTTTTATGCAACTTCATACTTCTACTCGACTACATCTCAGAGGCAAATATTGTACTTTATACTTCACTACATTTGTCCAAGTTAAGTTTTAGTTACTAGTTACTTTTCAGATTGTATATAAATATATACAGTATACAGTATATACCCTTCCTGTCCAGTGAAAACCATGTATCTCCAAATCTCCGGATGAACTGTCCCTTTGTGGTTTGAGAAAATTCTTCTACTTCTTAAACTAAATTAATTCAACTACCCAACAGAATATAAAGTAGTACAGTAGTTAAATGCTATATACACATTAATGCAGCATTATTATTTATCTGTATACATACATTTACGCAGGTAAGTTTTGAAATGCAGGACTTTTATTTGCAGTGGAGTATTTTCACAGTGTGGTATTAGTACTAACTTAAGTATAGGATTTGAATACTTCTTCCACTACTGGTTGCAGTCTTTTTTGAGTAATGCATAATTATCCCTCTTCCTTGTCACAACTATCTGTAAAGACGTCATTGTTGTTGTTTCAGGGAGACTAACAGCTGTTTGGTTTCTTTAAACGTCTGTAATCCACCAAAGACAGCCGGCCAGTATAGGTGCGATTAGCCCGGTGCACTCACTGACCAGTGTGCAGCTCAGCACAGTGCACAGCTGACCTAAATAGAGTCCATGGTCAGTATGGCCTTAATTCACAAGGAGCAAATTTATTTCTGCATGTGTATCTCAGACAGTGATGGAATGTCAAGTACATTAACTTAAATACTGCAATTAAGGTACATGAACCTTACTGGAGTATTTCCATTTTCCGCTATACTTTACTAAAAGTTCAGAGGGAAATGTTGTACTTTTAACTTCACTACGTTGATTGGACAGCTAAAGTTACTACTTGCACATTAATATTTTGCAAACAAAACAGGTGATCAGTTCGCAAAATACAATATTATAGATTAAATTGCCCCAACAACATACAGTATAAAGTAGTTCAAATGAACTCAGCTGCAACATGAAAATGCTGCTTGGACAGTGATTGATCAATAATAATAAGACAATATTATAATATATATTAACTTAAAGTTGAGTGGGTTCATTCTGCTGTATATTTACTTTCATTTTTTATATTTCAAGCATTTGCTCTTAATACTTGGGTTTCTACCTGGCAAAGAGTTTGAATGCAGGACTTTTACTTGTGTATTTTTAGACATCAACTTACAGTATATGTTGCATTTTTAAAGCCCCTACTGCAGCATTTAACCCTGCACTGATATACTCTCTTGCCAAACACAGGTAATACTGGTTTACTTACTACATTTCAACCAGAGTAATAAAGGTTATTTATTTTGAACATTAGACATTCAGCAGTGCCCATTTAGTGTTCATTCAGTTATAGATGGATGTGAAGAGGATTTAATCCTCCATCTGTTTGTTTATGTGGCCCCATCATTACTCGACAGCCCTCAGGGAGATTAGCGGTACTGATTCTTACCTGATGAACTAAAGGGAGTCATCCGAATTCCCACTGACGGCGCTGATTGGTTAGAACCTGTGCGTGTCACTTCAGTGGGCGGGCAGCCTGTCACCTGAGAGTCGCTGCAGACAGAGGAGTAACCTTCTGCTACATGGAGGGATGTGACAGAGGTAAGAGAGCTACTAAATACATGTGTTACTGTTACTTATGGCATTGAATATGTTTTATAAGAATATGAATATTCATTTTATAAAAAATAAAGCATTGTAAATATTCTGACTGATTATCTTCATTTCTGACGTCTCGACTTGTTTCAAGTACTTTTTGAAACAATTATTATTTTTTTACTTAGAAAACTAATGTGAAATTAAACCTTTTATCTTTCGTTGTGAATGCATCATCAGGATTCACGTGACTGTCCAGAGAAGTCGGTGGTCTAACTACTCCCAAGATTCATGTTGTAAAGGAATCATCTGCTTTATCTGTGGTAGTCAAATAAAATCATGGAGAGCACTTGCACTTCCTTATGCCTCTACATCCCGATCAGCGAGACGAGGTGTGTGAGTCCAACCCTCTCCCACTGCAGGGGCCCAGCATCCCCCTCTAAAGCCCCTCAACAACGACCAACCTCTAACTGCAAGGAGGAGGGTCCAGCTGAAAGAGTGAAGCGGGGTCAAGCAGACAGAATCGGCTTTACCAACTTTAAAATAGCCTTCAAAGAGCTGGGTGACTCCTCTGACATCCGCTGGCTGACAGAGTTGTTACCGTTGTGTTTGGAGTGCCAGGCTTTCATAAGCATGGGCAACCAACACGGCACGAAGATAATGCCACACTGTTATGGTTATGGAGAGAGTCGGGATGCTTCACCGAAATCCCCCAGAATACAGATCCCTCGGAAGAGAAGGAGAAGAGTGGAGGGGCTAGTTAACACCAGCGCATATAAGAATAACCTCAAGATGACACCTGGGACTCCACAGGTGCCTGCGAAGGCAAAGAGACTGACAAAGCTCTGGATAACGAGCTCTCCTAAATTTGGGGAGTGGGACTTCAAGGAAAACCGGTCGATCATCTGCACTCCTGCAGCAGTCAGGGCAAAGAGAGTTATGGGAAAAGAAAGAGTTTCTTTGATGGAGGAGAGGAACAGGAGTTCACAGAGGCTACAGCCAGCATGGCGAGTGACGCTGCCTGATGTTTCGTCTGCAAATCTTCCTACATCTTTCAGCAGAAATGATCTATCTGTAAAGAAAGAATGTGCTCTCCCTGACTCAGACACAGACCTTTCCGAATATGACAATGATATATACTCAATGTATATCTCCCCCACTGGGCTTGAGCTGACTAGGAAAATAGAAGAAAGTACCAAGAATAATCAAAAAGCCCAGATCACCCAGGCAGCAACAGAAACAGATGAGGAAAAGAAGGCAGAAGGTGCAGAGGAGAAGTCCTCTCCATGGAGGTACGAGGAGATGGGAAAGGAGGCTGCAGCACAACGAGTAATGGGCAAGATTGAGGAGGTGGAAGGGATCATAAGTCGGGTGAGCCTCACAAGTTCGAACTGGGTCCAAAAAGACTACGACAGGAGAAATGAAGCTCAGTTTAACTCAGATGGATGTGCTGCTGAATTTGGTTCCCAGTTGGAGACCCAGACGAAAGGGTGTAGTGAAGACCAGCCTCTGCTGCTTGATGAGCTTCAAGCTCTAAGTCAAGCTCTGAGCCAGAGTCTGCATCAGGTCATGAGGATGGAGGGAGAACCCTTCACAGAGGCCAAGGAGACTTCCATCAAGCCAAACCTTGTAGGATCAACAAGAAGGCATCTGTATCTGCCGTCATACTCTCACCATTTCACCTCTACCGCGCCAAATAATTCTTCATCACCAGGTGGAGAATCCTCCTCTGTGCCCTCACCGTCTCCGTCTGCAATCCTGGACATTTCTCCGAGAACATCTAGCACTTTTGAAGTCATGTTTCCCATCCAGTCGCCTCTGTTCACATCCAGTCTGTCCAGCCAGCACTCTCTGCCTCTGAGCCTAACTGACCAGCATGAAAAAGACATCTCTGAGCATCACCTAGGGTGGATGAGCTCAGTCGAAGATATTTTACTCCCTCAGGGGGCTGGAGGCTGGGGATGTGCCACCGCGGTCTCTGGTGGGACAGAAACCGATTTGAAGAGTAAGAGAAAGTCTTTGGCTCAAACGAACCTGAGTGAACAGGATCAGACGCAGACGTACAGGGACACCAGTGAAGAGGCCAGTCAATATTATCTACTCTCTTCAGGTAATAATGCTAATTATGCTACAGCTATATGGCTGGGCATTAATTCAATATTATTGTCTATCAACGTTCAGTGGCATATTTTGATCACGTGAATGTATTATGTTAACATTTTACAAAAATCTGTTGTCCAAATAAATGATTCCACGCAACTTGTAATTAAAAAGGAACTAAATTCCTAATTGAAGCTGAGGATCAAAGTATTGGAAAAAGCAGTTAACAGTCCCACCACACTGTTTATTTAGCAGCTGCTCCAGAGCTTTTGTTCACATCACATGATCTTCATCAGCGCACAGAGTTTGCCCAGTTGTCATGGGATTGTTTGAATGTTTTGTTTCCAAGGTCAAGACTGAACTTCAACCCTCAGCGTTAAAAAGCTGCGTAGATTGACCACGATACTGAGCCAGACAGGATGTTACATGACAAGCAATTGTTTCCCCAGAGTTGACTATATTGATTCGTTTCAGATTCAGAGTTTACTAGCAGATGAAAGATTTCAGCTCTGCTCCAGGGTAAAGAGGCATGTGTGTGCATAGCAGCATGACATTGACTTTTAGTGGTTGGTCAGTGAAGTGAACAGAAGAGGAAGCGCAGACTGCTTTAAAGGTGGTACATGCTGAGTCCTGACTGTCAGATTTAAACATTGATTAAGACACTCTGATTATTGTGCTCTGTAGTCAGCCTAGTGGTGTCTGGTCCCATCAGCTGCTGGAGTCTCTCTCTCTCTGACCACAGCTGCTGAAGCAGGCCTAAAGGATGTGTGGTAGTCTGTAAATAATTACCCCATGCTGGTTTGACATACCAAGTCTCAGAGTGTGTGTGTGTGTTCGTTCAGGCATGAAGTACTAGTGAGCCCCTGATGGGGAAACCCTCGTAGTGCTGCATTGGCACTGACCTGAGACAGCCAGTTTCCTTGTAAAGAGCAGAAATAATGTGTGTCTGCTCACATGACCCAGTGACCCGATTTTAATAAGAATTAACCATGTTGGATTTCTTTGTAGCTCAGACATTAACCACACTGGATGAATTATATTTAAAATTAAAGGTTGTACAGTGATTGAGTGTACTTATTTTATGCCTTTTATTGTAAATTATAAGGAAATGTTGCCTTGGTGGCATCTATGTGCCAGTTTCTTTGTATAAAAGTTCAATAAGCACTACACATTAGCAAAGAGGAATGCAGACAAAGCAGATTTTCACCCATAATGTATGTGGGCTATATGTACAATGGAACATCTCTTTGCTTGGATTTACATTTGAAAAGGAAACCTTTTCTTCTGGTGGGTCTGTCATTACAAACTCATGCTGTGTAGTTTGTTGGTAGAAGCTCATTTTAGGTTTCTAGAGGAGAGCCCAAAATTTACAGAGGTACCATATATGGGCTGGATTTGCAAGGAAAGTTGTACAAAATGATGTAGAAGACATCTAGAATCTATGATAAGACAGTGGCATCTCACTCAGGTTAAGATGAAAGCTATACTGTATGTGCAGACAGAGTGGAATAAGAGTATTTGAACCTTAAAGCTACTTCAGGGGGAATAGAAAGAACATTATGTTAAAGGAATGGAACCAACTCATATGTACAGAAGTGACTGCTTGAGTCTGGCACTCAGATCAGTATAAAGTCTGATGCCGCTTCCTCACTTTTCAGAAAATTAAAAAAAGGTCCACCGGGCTGTGCAGCAAGACACCTGGCTGGTCAAATGCTCCAAGCTTTGCAAATTACAAATCTTAAGATTAGAGTGAGAAAACAGACATACAGAGCCTTCTGATGGATATTTTCAAACCCCAGTGTTCTTCCCAGTGTGGTCAAATTCAGAACAGAACCCATTCCCATAAAATGTCTAAATCTGGCTTTGAGGACAGTTAGGTGTCCGCTGAAAGCCACTCACAACTGCCATTTCTGTTGGTGCTCTAATTTGAAATGACTGACAGATTTACTGTAGAATATTTTGCTCTCTGTACCAAGAGAGCAGAGCCAGGACCATGTGACCAGTTCAGCAATAGATAAAGAAGTCACCTTAAGGTTGCGCTGCCTGGTGCGAGCTAGAGGTTTCTATCCAAATTTCCGTATAAGACCATCCATTGGGAATTGAGACTCAATAATTCCAGCAGTATTGAGCCACTCTCAAATCCCACAGCCTACTGACACAACTCCAGAAGGTGATTGAACAGAAATTGTTTGCTTACTTGAAGTTTTTCCAAACACGTTTAAGTGACATGACGTCACTTCAATTCCTCTCGTCATACACCCGCAGCTCGTGCAGTATTTTAGTAGTTTCTTGAGGACATTCAGCCAGGAATCAGTAGCAGTCAACCTTGCAACGCCACACCACCTTGCAGCCAATATAAGTGTACAATATACAGTAATATGTTAATTAACTAATGGGGATAGCAATGATAAATTTTTAGCAATTAGCAAAACATTTCTTTAAATGCCTAAATCTGCTCCCATGTATGCATATGGTGTATGTGCATGGTATATGCATTTATTACAACATGTCACCTACATTTGTACATCTTTGGAGCAGCAGCGTGACATACAGAAGGCTAGGAAAGGACCCGAGAGCAGACAGCACAGGGAGCCAGCAGCAGTTCAATGATTTATTCACAGTAAATGAGCTTACATGCAGGTACTGGTAGGTAGGCAGGCAAACGGTAAGTCCAGGTCCAGAGACGGGCGCATACAACCGGCCCACAGACCCTAAACACAGGGCAGCAGTCCACACAGCGACGACTCGATAAAGAAAAGGAACCGGTATATATAGAAAGGGGACTAATGAGAGAATCAGGGGCAGGTGAGCACTGGAGCACAGGTGAACCTAATCAAAACTGGCGGGAAACAATCAAAGACAGGAAGTAAATCATAACACAGTGAACATAATAGTCCTTCAAAATAAACCAGGAAACCAGTGGGCTATAACATGCAGACTCTGCTTTTGTGTCCATTTTTTAATTTATACTGTATAGGATTAGGATATGTGTGTACATATATGTGTGTATATATACTCTGTTGGTTTACTAATCATAGTACAATCCCAGGCTTAAACAAGGAGTATGATTAATGGGGAGAGGTAGGCACTTCCAAAGAAACCTTCAACAGGTGCTGGTAGTTGAATACAATGTTTTTTGCTCCCACAATAAATATTTTATTTGCTGTTGCTGTGTGCCATGTTTTGATCAGTCATAGATATTTATCAGGCACGTAAGCATAATTTCCACAAGCATCACAATATGTAGACATCTGAAAATGACAATAAGCAGCAGGTGTCCATCAGGCTGTGACCCAAGGCTGCAGTCATGTATTTGCTGCAGAGGACAATGAAGTTATCACCAACTGGAAAGCAAAGCAATATAATAAACAGAAAAAAAAACTAGAGTATTTTAAGTACTTTAAGTTCTATCTCATATCAAAGCATTTTGATGGTTTGCCTCCGTAACCAGAGGAAGAATTAAAAGCAATTCCCCTCAGAGGCGCCACGCACCTGCTGCTGATTGTGATGCTATGAAATTGAAATACAGTAGATTTGTGTTTCCATTTGTCTTTTGCATTTTGTACCTATCTTTACATAGATTATATATGTAGATGCTGTCATTGAAGGGGCAGATTCGTGTCACAAGGAAAAACCAGATTTGGGCCACTTTGGCCTGCAGTTTGAGACTCCCACAATGATAATAATTCTGCTCTAATCATTATTTGTCTTCCTTTTCTCCAGATGAGGCTCTGCAGAGGCAGGAGAAGATCTGGCAGCAGGAGGTTGAGGAGTCTCTCTCCTTCTGCAGGTCACTCTCTCGCCCCTCCAGACCGAAACACATCGACTTCTTGCGCATCACAGCCCCTGAAGATGACATCATTGATACACCAACGCCCGCAACTCTCCCACCGGAGATTCGTGTGAGTAGCTTAACAAGTCTTGGTGTGGAAGAGTGTGCCACGTGCAGTGCAGTACTGCCAGGACCTAAATGTCATTTTTCATTTGAGCAAATGACAGCATCTCATTTAGCTGATCAATAGACTTTAAGCAAGGACATGCTCACTTAAATCAGCTGCTGTTGTGTTTGACATTAATGACAGATTTCAGATTATTGGCTCATAATGGTGTGCCAAAGTAATCCAGAGCTCGATACCGTACCTTTACCTGCTCCAGGGGCACTGGGCAAAACATCGGGATGTGTAAAGTCATTTTCACCCAGAGTGGCATGGTGGTTAACACTGTCAACTCAGTGCTTTTTTATTTTGGGTGGAGCTTGCATGTTGTTGCAAGTTACACTATATTATGATATGTTGATCTGCTGTATGCAACGCATTAGACACACTGTGTATTTCTGCTGACTAATGCTGGATACAGTCCAGTGTGTTTGTTCAGGAGTGTTATGTGTGCACTCTGATTATTTCATAGGATTATCTGGATCCATTCCTGTTACATAAACACAGCTCACGCCAAATCCACAGCGTCCCCTCCCTGACAATGCAAAAGCACTTTGTAGTATTCTTACGATTAATGGTTGGCAGGTTGAGGCGCCGCTGCAGGGTAAAGTACAATAATTGTCAGAGAAAGTTGCACAGTGTAAAGACATGCTGTACAAATGTCACTTACCTGCTGCTGGCTGTGATAATGTAACAGTAAAGCAAACAAGGGTAGAACCTGAGAACTAAGAATAACTCAACCCAGTGAAGGAGGAAGTAAAACTCCTCTTCATGCAGCCTGAAAACATTTTGAGAATGCATTTATTTGTTGATAGATTTGTTTGTTAGTTCCTTTTTTGCTTTTTGCTTTTTTTTGTCCCTTTCTGTTACCCCTTCTCCTGTATATGTACTTTCTTTTCTAAAAGACATTTATTTATTTTGTTTGTTTATTTACGAATTTCATTCATTCATTCATTCATTCATTAACCAGATATTTACGAATTTTACAAATACAAAACAGAGGCAAAATAAGGCAAGTTTCATACACAAAGACAATTCAAAGTGCTTTATATAATGCATACATTATAATTATAATCATTATTCTAAGTAAAAATACTTTTATTTGTACAACCATTACTCATCAAAACTTCCCAGTCAATCCATACAGATAGTGTATGTTAGATTTAATGTGGGCTGATTAACAGTATGGTGTAGGTGGGATTAGACTCACAAAGAAGGCCAGATTAGCCGAGTGTTGCTCTGTACCTGCAGGGGAGCTGACAGACCTCCTTGTCACTGTGGACTTACAGGCCAAACGTTTAACTAATGATCCCTGGCAGTCCTATTTACCCTCCTGCAGCTCTGGGTGTGGTGTCCTTCCATCTGTTGTGGGTGGCTTCCTTTGCCTTACGGCTCACGGATCTGTCAGGGTGGTGTCAGAAGCGGCGGCTGAAAAACACCATATGCCTCCAATTACACAGTGACAGTCTGCAGGACATCGTCCAAGATGCAGCTCTGTGAACTACTGCAGCAATTATCAAGGAGCCAGAGGGGAAAGGAGGCAGAACTTGGAAACTAAAGCCGGAACTTGGACCTGACTTTTAACTGTGGTTGAGCTGAGTCACTCTAGCCGGCACAGCCATGGAGCCGGGTTTGGAAACCTTGTATTTTCCATTACTCTGAGGATTTCTCTCCTGTTATTAGTCACTCTGAGTGACTAACAGTTGCTCCCAGTTTTAGGTTTGGAAATGTAGACATGAAGGAGCTGTTGTAGAAGAGAAAGGATAAATCTTATTTGTTTTCAGCAAACTGGAGCAGAAACAGATCGGATTTTCAAAAGTGGTGATGTGACTTTACTGACATTTCTCGCTTAGATTTCTTGATAGTATGTGGAAGTTGCATGATCCTGGAAGTTGTACAAATTAGTGCATGCCATGCAGATGCCTAAATACAAATTACAACTTCTTAGACTGCATTTTTCTGATGTAAGGAAGCACAATGTTGCACTTAAATCTCAGATATGAGCAGTGCAAATGGAGAGCACAGTGTTGATGTTGTGGCAAAAGCTTTTTGAAACCTTCCTGCTGGCTGCATTTGGATAACTTCACCACTTACTTTATGAGAGACTCTGACTCCCAGCCAATGGAGAAGCAAAAAAGCCATCCTAAAATTTTTCCGGACCCTCTCAGAGGAGCAAAATGAAGACATAATGCAAGGAGACGCCGAGCTGAGTTTTGACCTTAAGAAAAATGGGGCTATGAGTTTTGAAGATGCTCTGGAGAACAGTAGAGACTCTTTATCTTATGTTATATTGCCTCGTGAAGGAGAGAAGATGACCTCTAAGTCAGTGGGACTTATTATTAGGAGAGAAGCAGGAAATGACTCAGACATGACAGAGGAGGAGAGGAATAATGTCAACCTAACAGAGCAGCAAAGCCTGGCTGTAAACGCTGAAAATGGCTCAGAGAGACGGACCTTTGCAACAAATCAAGACCAGGATAATACGCTAGACGAACAGTGCGACAAAGTTAATGGTTGCAGCAACAAGGCTTGTCACATATCAGGTGAATGTGCCTTGAAGGATCACGATGAAGAGGAGAGGACAGATGCAGAGGAGGACGGCGACAATGAAGAAGAGAAAAGAGATGAATTTCCAGACTATCCCACTCAACCTCACCATCCTCCCAGCCCAAAAGACACTTTGCCAAATATTTTCACAACATCTGCAGCTGTAATCAATTACTCTCCAGCTGGATCCACCTTCACCAGAGCCACCTTCTCCCCAGGTTCCCCCACGGACAAGCAGATCCAGCTCCCCGCCCTCTTCAGCGGCCTGAGGGTCCTGAGGAAGGGGATGGTCGGGTCCGAGAATGACACTGTGGCCCAGATCGAACCTTCATTTCAGGGAGCAACGACAGACATTTCCTCTGAGAAGCAAGGGAATGCTAAAGGTCAAGGCAGCTTCCTGGACCAGATCTCCCAGCTCCTGAGCCGGGAAAAGAAATCAGACGAGAAAGAGGAGCAGAAGCAAATGGAGGCGAAGGGAGACCAGGATGACACCGGAGAGGAGAATAAAAATGAAGAAAGTCAAGAGGGTGAGATGGCAGAGCTTGAAACACAGGAAGGTGCAGATGCAGATGTTCCATCCGAGTCTACGAAACCCTCCGTGTCCAGCGCAGAGGCTGCATTCGATGCCTTCAAATCTTTTTTCACCCCAAAGCCTTTGAAGAAGGACCCGGCAGAGAAGTTGGACCTGGAGGCAGTGAGGAAGAGGATGAGAACAGATAAAGATGTGCTGAGAGCACTTTTTGAGAGAACCTCCAATAGGACGCCAGAGAAGAAAGACTCGCCTGATTGCAAAGTACGAATTGTGTTGTGAATCAACATCGAGCATCAGACATATAATCATTACTTTTTATTGGTGGGAAACAAGCTTTACCAGATCCATTATTAGAACACTATCCTGCATGTAAAGATGAACATTCTCCATTTATGGCTGAGTCTGTTATAAATCTGTTTGTCAAAATCTTTTTTCCCCCTTTCAGTCAGAAGCATCCACCCCAGGAGACGGAGAAGAAAGAACTCCTGGTCGTCTGCAAGCCTGCTGGCCACCACTTAAGGAGGAAAAAGTTGGGCTGAAGTACACAGAAGCGGGTATGCACACATTTACACATGTTAATATCTTCATAAAAACACTGAACACTTTGTGCTTTGTTGGCATCCCACACCCTCCTCTTCTGCACGTGTAAAGATAATAACAATAATTGCAAAATTAACCATTTACTTCCATTCAAACGTGTTTTTTTTCTTTTATTCTAACCTTATTAAATGATATGTATGAAGGTATTTGAGTAGTAACCCTTCCCTCTGCTAAGAACTGAGCTTGAAATACAGATAGACTCCACATATTATTTGGGATTTTGGGAGGGTAAGTGCTGCGTAAAAAGTACTTACTGCCAACATCAATGAGCGTTAATCTGTGTTTTGAGCTGTTAAGGAGAGCGTGGCATCTGATCTCAGTGACTTAGACATCACCACCCTATAAATCCACACAGATTCATTATGTTAAACACCACAGAATGTTCTGAATATTCATGACATGTCAATTTGAGACAATGCAGTAGAGGGAGTAGGAGTGTTTGCTCTGGGCTAGCATGTGATGGATGTAATATCAAGCTCTACTGCTACAGTAAACACAACTCCACCCTGTGTGTGTCCACAGCAAATGAATCTCCGCCACTTTCAGCGCGTGATGGAACTTCATAAAATCATAATATCATAATATTTTATTGCTAAAAAGTTATTTTTAAAATCCCAGTGAGACGTTCTTTGCCTTACAAGAAGGTTATATTATATTTGGTTATATAGACAGAGCTCAAATCAATGGTCAGAAAACATTTGCCTTCTGGAAGGATTTAACAGTTTCAAGGACTTTTTACTGGGAAAATTCAATACAAAAAAACTAATTCGCTCTCTTATTAATAAAATCTCAACACAGTGCAGACCTGTGGCAGAGCTGAGATGCTGTGGCTTCTTAATGTGGCTTAAAGCACCTCTGCTAACTCTTCAGTCAGGCTCAGGATGTTGCGCTTTCTTTCCAGCTAATTACTGCAACTGAACTTACTGCATTCAGTAAGTTCAGCTGTCCATTAGCAGGTAAATGTTTGCTTTGTCTAAGATGCCAGCTACAGCCAGTGTGTGTTTTTCTCACATTTGTGGCTCTACTGCCATCGTCTGGTAACGTTTTGCATTGTTTCTGAGCATTTCTGTCCACCCCTCTGCCTCCTGCAGTTGTAAAACATGAATTTGATTTGATATAGCAAAATTAGCCACAGCTCTCAAGCGTCTCACGGTTGTTGCAAGTTGTCCGTCTTCACTTTGTGCCCAGCCACCTCACTAAAGATGGTAAAGAAAGCGCTCTCGGGGCACCGCAGCTGTAATAATGAGCATCTGTTGTGGTAAAAGAAAGATAACAAAGCTGTAAAATGTTCTCTCTCATCGTTCTTCCTCTCAGAGCACCAGGCTGATCTCCTGCAGCTGAAGCGAGAATGCAAAGAGGAGCTGGAGAAGCTAGAGGTCTGTATGAAGGATGCAGGTGTTGCCAAATGTATGTATTTAAAGGAAATGTTTGGCATTTTGGGATTTGATTCCACTCTCATGTCTGTATGGCAAATTAGAAGCTGGAGCAAAATGAAGCATTACAGGAAATCTATTTTCTATGCAGAGGACAGAATAGTGTTTTATCCTAATGGCAAGAAGATTCTAGAAGAAATGCAGTAAGTGATGATAAATAATCTCCCGGTTGTGAATGATCTCTTGAAAGAGATTTAACGTATGTTTAGTTCTGTGATTTGACTGTTATGACAACCCACAAGAGGCACAAAATGGGGCTAAGTCTAACTGATTTTATTTTCAGGACGACCATGGTCAGGAACTCTCCAGACTGAGGGTGGAAAACGAGGACAATGTCGCCCGTCTGGAGTTCACTCTGGCCGAGCTGAAGGCCAAACTCTCCCAGGTTGGGACCCGTCATTGTGGGGAACTCAAAGACGTCGCTGTGTCAACGGGAGACGACTTTGGACACAAATCCTTCCGCACCGTCTGCATCCAGACAGACCGAGAGACTTTCGTTAAGACTCCCGAGGACGGAGGAGGTCCGGGAAGAGCCTGCTCGAGCCCACAGCAGCAGAAGGTGGCCCTCAGAAAGCTGGACCTGGCTTCTATCAGCCTCAGCCTGGCCGGTCAGAGGGACAAAACTTTGTCTTCCTCCTCATTGCTTGACCCTCCATCCCAATCTCTTCCTCCTCCTGGAGCTATGCTACCTCCATCAGAACAACCACCCACTCCATCTCAGACAATGTTACCAAACAAAGCAGGCGATCTGCCTCCTCCTCTGCCTCCGCCATGTTTGTCTTCACCCCTAAACCACACTCAGCCGTCGAATGGACCACCACCACCACCTCCTCCTCCATCCATGCCAGGCTTAGCTCCCCCACCTCCTCCTCTTCCACCATCCATGCCAGGCTTAGCTCCCCCACCACCTCCTCCTCCTCCAGGTGGGGGTCTCATGTTTGATAAACCTCCCAGGAAACCGGCAGTGGAGCCATCCCAACCCATGAGGCCTCTGTACTGGACCAGAATCCAGATCCAGGACAACAGGTATGTTCACAGCCAACTCCTTGAATAAGTTCAATAACTTTAATTATATAACGCCTTTAGCAAAGTTACAAAGCACTTTACAATAAGAGCACATAAAACAGTCCAGTCAGTCAGATAAAAAAAATATAATAATACAAGATTCACATAGGTTAAACAAGATACAATAATTTACAAATTTAAAATGCTATCAAGAGAAAGCTATGCGATAAAAGTGAGTTTTAAGAAGCCCTTTAAGAGGATTTTTCAAGACCCGGTCGCCTTTTGTGACAAGCAGGGATTTTGGCACCGTAAGTAGGGCTCTGCCAGAGGCTCATAGGGAATTAAGAGAGTTGTCACTGTTCTCTCAGTAAATCTGACAAAAGCACATTAGATTACAGCAGAGGCTTATTAAACATCATGTTTCTCTCTACTTCAGTAACAACACACTGTGGAATGTTTTGGAGGAACCAGATATAATAAATACCAGAGAATTTGAGGATCTCTTTGCCAAAACCACCACGCAGACCAAGAGGAAGCCACTGTCAGAGGCTTATGAGAAGAAAGCCCAAGCCAGGAAGGTAAGATTAATGCACTTCATTCAGCTTTTGGGATCATTTGCAACATATCGCTTGTCCACTAGAGGGCGTTGATGGCATTGAGTTTACAGATGCCGGATCATTATCAACATTTGACATGTATTTACTCTCTTTACACTAGGAAATATATTTCTCCCACTGTTCTGTGTCTGCTCCTGAAATCTATTATTTGCTGCATTTGCAGTCAGGACAGTGTTGCTACACGTTTATTTGGAAAGCACCGCTCAAACACAAATGCAACAACAGGTTAAAACAGTGAGAGGAAAAATAACATGGAATACAATGAAGTCAAAAGATCCCATTTGTTTAAACACAAGTACACCACGTACAGCATCGCTTACTGTTACTGTCCGGTAACTGAAGTCACCATTCTGACAGCTGTGTAGATAAATCAACTCTTCATTCCTGACAACTCAGGTTATTAATGCAAGAAGTGCTAATGCATCAGGCTGAAGCACAATATCACCTCTGTTTATTTTCACAATAAACTCTTCGCTAATGGTTTCAAGTAGTTAGGTGGTCATGGCAACTGTGTGTGTGTGTCAGATCATTAAGCTGTTGGATGGGAAGCGCTCTCAGGCCGTCGGCATCCTCATATCGAGCCTCCACCTGGAGATGAAAGATATACAACAAGGTGAGCTATGGGGCATTTCATTCATCCAGTTGTGTTGCTAGGAAACAACAGCTCGGGTCAAATGTTATTTCCTGTCAGCTACTGGATTTAGGAATGACTGAAACGGGGAGTAAACTTGGAATCATTCAAAATGTGCACGTGCAATATGGAAAAATGATGCAGAACCTCAGAGCTCATATAAAGACTCATTGTGTCTCAAATTCACGTTTGTCATTTAAATTTAAAAATACAGATGAATAAAATATTTTATTTTCTCAGGCCCAGGGTTTTAAAAAGTGTTTGAGAGTAAAATAAAAGATCCAAGTTTGAATTTAGATCAAGTTCTTTTTTTTTTTACTGTTTCTTTTATCGTAATTTGTCAAAATAAAAGCGTCTCAGTATATAAAACCTTTAATTTTTTCACATTTGCCACATTAGCCATGTAGTATCAGTTCATCAGACAAAAGTTCCAAAAGTATCTCCAGTACCATCACACTGTAAACAAAGCTTGTGTTGTGGACTGTGTGGACTACAGTAACCGCTGCTGTAAATACAGATTAGGTTTTTAATTTCCATATTTATTTACAAATACCCCACAAGACATTCAAACCTTCGATGATATGTACGCGCTGCAATCACAACTTCTACTTCTGACAAAGCGGCTGTTGAAACCTTATTTAATGGTATGTTTGAATATTTCCCTCAAATATTTATCTGACAGCTGGAGTTACCTATCAGATTTTAAACCCATATAATGAGCATAAAATATAAGGCAGTGTTATACAGTAAATTAAACAGTATATAGCTGACTATAATATTAAAATGCTGCTTCCATGTTAATGTATATGTAATAATAATCCAATAGTATAACATATGGTAATGTAATACTGACAGACTCCATGTTGACTGCATAATAAGTACTTTGATACTTAAAGTATATTTTACTGATAGTATTCATGACTTTTACACAAGTAAGCTTTTGAATGCAGGATTTTTACTTCACAGTAACAGAGTTTGTTTTCATTTTCAGTGTTTTTCCATAGTTATACGTATTCAGTGTTGCTCCCCAGATATTTATTCTTGTATATAAATAGCATTTAGACTATCACGAGCATCAACATTAAAACCTCAAAGTGTGTGTAATCAAACATCATCATGTCTATCACATGAGATGGATTACAATAAAACACTGAACTAGCTGTATGTCCCAGCCACTCTGGGAACATTCAGCTCACCTTTGTTTAACTTTAACCCCAACATCACACTGAAGTTACCCTGTATTTCTCTCTGAGTATGAGCCGCTGGTGAATTTAAAGTAGGATTAAAGGCTAAAACACTCATCACAATGTCAGCAAGACAGTTACAGAGAGGCAATCTGCATCTCAAATCCCAAACTTCCAAACGTCTTTCTTCTTCTCAGTTAAGGACCATCCGGGACTTTTACACCTGTTAACATAGGTTTGCGTGTTCCCACTGAATGGTGTCCTGTATTGCTTCAGTGTTATTTGTTTGCTGTTTGTTCCGTGAGTAATATGTGACATTATCCTCAAAATGAGCCCTGTAATCTTTTAAAATGTTCATTGCTGTGAGCATTTCCACAAGATGGCAATCTGAAAGATAATTAATCTCAGTTTTTTGACCCATGAATTGTTTGTCTCCAATCAATATTTGACATCTTGCTTTTCCACATTCCCATTTCTAGCCATACTGTCAGTGGACCACTCTGTGGTGGACTTGGAGACCATTGAAGCCCTGTATGAAAATGTAAGTATTACAGCACACTTAACTGCACTTTGACTAAGTGCGATTGTACAGTTATGAACTCCTTATTTATGTTTTGCTGTCGATGTGTCAGAGAGCGCAGCCGGAGGAACTGGAGAGAATCAAGAAACACTACGAGACGTCGGAGGAAGAGGAAGTTAAGCTGCTGGACAAACCCGAACAGTCAGTTTCTCACCTTCTGACAGAAATGTTTAGAGTCTGCAGCAGAAATTGATTGTGTGTATTCTTGTGTGTTTGTGTGTGGTACACTGAGGAGACAAATACCAGGCCTATAAAATTGTGTTTAAGCTCTGTCAGCAGTTACTGTTGATGTGGTTGCACTCCAGGTTCCTGTATGAGCTGTCTCAGATCCCAGACTTTGCAGGCCGAGCTCACTGCATCATCTTCCAGTCGGCCTTCATCGATGGGATGGCGTCCATCCAGTGCAAGCTCAACACAGTCTCCTCTGTCTCTGAGGTATGGAATAAAAGCACCTGACAGCAACCTCCTAGTACATAAGTACGTACATAGGATGTTCAGTGCATTTTGGGTGAAAATACAACTGGATGTAAGGTGTCTGATTACAATTGGATCCCGATCAAAAGGTTCAAATGTGTCATATTGTTAAATTTCACAATCAGAATTGATCTTTTATTACAAAGTATTTTCAGTGATTATACGTGAGTAAGCATTCTATATAATGTGTGATATGTATCTGTGCCTGGAATAAGATGAATATGGAGGATCAGAGGTGCCACCTGTCTTTGCTTGAATACCATATATTGTAGTTGATCCTTCGTGTAGTTGATCCTTCCTTTTCTCTTTTAAGGCTCTGCTGGAGAGCGACGGTGTGCGGGGAGTGGTGGGCTTGGTGTTGGCTCTGGGGAACCACATGAACGGAGGCAGCAGGGTCAGAGGTCAGGCCGACGGCTTTGGCCTGGAGATTCTACCTAAACTGAAGGATGTGAAGAGCAGGGTAAGGACTCAATAACTGTAGGAAGACTGCAGTGAGTACCTTAGTGACTGCAGAATTTACTTATATTAAATATATATAGTCTTTTAGAGATAGAGCATAAGTGCAGCGTACATTGTATTGATTATTAGGAGTAGGGAACTGTTACTAGTGCAAATGCAATCTTATGTGAATGGTTGACCTACAGTATGTTCTTTCATTTAAACACATCTCAAATCTGCCTGAGCAGTCCCATCTGCACCTTGCATGCAGTCTGAGTGGAGTTATCTGGATGGTGAAACATGCATCAAATTGTTTTAATGGAGGCACTGGGTTATGACAGCGAGCTACTAGCCTGCACACTAAGGTTTTATTTTTACCGATGCAGTTTTGACGCGTCTCCTGCATTTCTGTCTCAGGACAATCGTATCAGCCTGGTGGACTACGTGGTGTCGTACTACCTGCACCATGTGGATAAGGTATTAGTTGCTTTATTATCTTGTATGCTGTGCTCTACACGAAGATGATGTATTCATATTGTTTTCTATGAGCACTTGAACACAGTTGGTATTTATCAAGTTCATGAAGGACAAATGGTTCAGCGAGCTTTTAAAACTAATAATTGCGATGAGTTCACGCCTATTTTGGGGTGTTCACTAACAGGATAAAAATTCTACGAGAGGGAAAAAGAGGCACATAATATAAAGCAATGAAACTTGGCATTTAAATGTTTTTAGAAATATAGACTAAACATTGTGCTGCATTATGAGACACTAACCAAACATGCAAAGCAGAGTCCCAGACATTAAAAGCATTTCTCATTTCCTGATCTAATAGTGACAGTTTTATTGCTGTGTTTTGATTATATTTCACCAGAATGCCGGCTCAGACAAGAGTATATTCCCACTTCCTGAACCTCAGGACGTCTTCCTGGCAGCACAGGTCAAGTTTGATGATCTCAACAGAGACCTGAGACAGCTCGGACGAGACCTCACAAGTATGTGATACCATTACCTCAACCTCTGTCTGTTCCAGCTCCTTCTAACCAAAAACAACCTCCGGAGTAACCGCTCGGTTCATAATATTAGACGGTTGCACACATTCCCCAAAAACATTAGCTCAACTCTGGGCAGCCAGACGGTGAGCTTCAGCATCCATGTGACTGGGCGAACTGAATAATCTCGCCTTGTGGTCATTTTGTTGTGTGTTTTTCATTGAAAACCTCAGCCAGCCTGTGTAACTCTATCGCTCTGATTTTTAGAGGTTCCCACAGTCCAAAGCTCGGCCCAGTCTGGCATCGTTTTTCCTCAGACACCACTCCCACCCCCCAACATCTCACCACCCCGTTTTCCCATCACTGGCCCCAGCTATTGAGTAACTGTTTATACTTAGGGCTAAAGGCCTGCTTCTTTGACCAAACTTGAGTTAGCTAAAGTCCCAGAACAAAAGATTTCCTCTCGTTTTTCTTATCCTTCTAGCCTGTTCTCTTCTCTCTCTAAGTGTGCCCATATGACGCCATTCAGCGTGCCAGCCGGTTAAGTCATTTTGAGGACAATGCTTACTCTTACATGTGTACGATTGTGAGTGAGTGCATTGTTGTATCGCTATGCATACATGTGTTTTTGCCTGCGTCTCACTGCGTGCTGTATGTATTCAGAGACTAGTAGGAGTCTTGCTGCTGATACTGGCCTGGCGCCTTTCAGATCCAGCTTCTAATCCTCCTGACCATCAGATCTCCCATCATTGTGCCTTTGTGCCCCTGTCGCCAGGGCAGGGAGACCATAACTTCCCACTTATGTAATCTCCAGACCTCCAGTATCTGTAGTGTATCTGCACGGGCGTCTGCAGAGATGCACGGATCCTTAACCTGCTCGGCTGTATCACCTGGGCTCCAGTGTGGCCCCCAGATGTGTGCCACAGATAGCTTTCTTTACCTCTCAACACAGCTTTGTTGTATCAGCCCATCTACGCAAACCACCGTGCAATCTGGATCGCCCGTCGCAGGTTCCTTTTCTTCTGGCTGTTTGAACCGCCCTCATGCCTGGTTTGAAGCTCTGCTTCTGTTGTTCTTCACTCTCCCTGTGTTTAAGTTGCTCTTAAGTCATCCATGTTGACTGTTGGAGGGGAAATGAGATCCAGAGCCAATATCACATTAGAAAGACGTCATTCTATTAGGGTCTATTCTATTTAATGTCATCCACATGACCTATTTTCTCACTTGTAGTGGCATCTAGCCATGCAGATTTTGGTATATTTCCCAGGTTTTGAGATAGTCATCTCTGAGATTTCTCCGTCTAACCCAACACAATGGAGCTAAAAAGAATTTTGTCTGTGCTGGTCACACAGCATTAACAGATTACATATTAGCAATGTATTTGCCCCAGTTCCTCTCAATAACAGCCATACCTCGCTGTCAACAGATTTCATTGGAACTATTTATAGCTAGACTGATAAAGAATTTCGATTGATATTTGGGAGTTTAAAAGATCTGATAAAGATGTTTCTGCACACACACAACATAAACGTAAAGAAGGAGCCGTAGCAGCATTGCTCTATGGATGGATGGAAATGTTGGTCGGTCAGCTGTTTGGTCTGCCACTTTGATCCAGACTGAAATATCTCAACAAGATTAGTTTGATCATCGTGACATTTTATACATTAATTCATTGACATTTTCCATGTGGTTTTAAGTGAAATCTCTCGACAACCATTGGATGGATTGCCATGATATCTGGGGCATACGTTCAATATTCTCCAGGGGATGATTTTTAATAACTTTGGTGATTCCTTAACGTTTCTTCTATCGCAAGCGTCAGGCCAAAATTTGTCCAACGCTCAAGTTTATGAAAAGAATCCTGCAAAACTCTTTGTGTTTAGTGCTAAATAGAAAATGTTAGCATGCTAACACGCTAAACTATGATGGTTAAAATGGTAAACATTAGACCTGTTTAACACCAGCATGTTAACATTGTCATTGTGTGCATGTTAGCTAAAATTAGCATTTAGCTTAGACTTTATTGTCTAGCTTCATTTTTTTTGTTTCATTTTCATTACCTTTGCTCTTAAAATGTTGCTTTAATTTATTTGCATGATCTTTCTTCATTTTTTGCACTTGTTGAGCAAATTTCTTGGCACATTTATGCTATTTTAATGTGAAATATGTGTTGTGAAGGTGTAGTGTTTCCCTTCCTGAAGACTTTCTGCTTACTAGTCTGTGTCTGGTGTCCTTGATATGACATTGCTGTGATTTACACATCATCATCAAAACCTTGAAATCTCTTTAAGGAAGCATTTATCCCTCACTGTGAAGCCAAATCACTGCTTCAGTGCAGTTTGTGTAATGTCAGTCTCACATCTGAGAGCCCCACACACTGTTTATATGAACGTCTAAAACCCTCTTCGCTCTGAAATAAGCAAAGTTCTGTCGAACACAAAAGGCAGACAAGAGGCAAGAAAGGCTCGCCACACAATGCAGAGCGAGATACCCGCCTCCACAGTTTACACAACATCCCGAATGAAAACAGTATTCTTTTGTAATCTTATCTGGGAGATGTTGATCGAACGTCGGGGTGCGGGTGCAGGGGCTCGGCTCCCTCTGCAGCCTCTATTATGACTGGCTCTGCAGACTGGCTCCTCTGATCCACTGATTGGACGCAGAGCAACAAGGAGCCACAGACTGGCAGAGGAAGAGAGAGAGAGGGAGAGAGAGGGAGAGGGAAAGAGAGAGAGAGAGAGAGGGAGTTTGCAGTCGCCATCTCCAGGTGAATCTCAATAAGTGATATCTAAAGAGGAAGCGGTGCTGATAACCTCCAGCTCGGGCACAGGTGGAGCTAGTTTAACCCAGGACTCTCTGCTCTCCTCTCTCTCTTTGCATCCAACATATTGTAGTTAGCTGGAAAACCATTCTGTATGATTTCCATTCACTTTCACACAGGCAGCGGGAGCCCTGTATGAAAAGTTAACAGCTGCTTGATAGAAGTTTTTATTTGGTGAAACTTCAATTTTAGGAGATCGTGATTGGCAAAAAAAAAAACTAACTCCTTTTGGTCATCAATAAAACAAGAAAATGTCTGTTTATTATATTTCAATCTGTTTATAACCACTGCAGATGTATAAATATGATCGAAAACCATTTTGCTCCACTTCTAGTAGACGGTTTTGCCATAAAAACAGTACTAATCTATTATTTAAAATGTTGTAATACAATTTATATATAGTAATAATAATGCAATGGCAGCTTTGGGTCATCTTTTGGGTATTTTAGAATTTAGAATGGGAGTTTTATTTCATCTAAACCAACTAGAGGGCATGTAATGTAATGTAAAGTCAATCATGCTCATGATATCAAATTTAATATATGTATATTGTTTTGTCATACCGTATGTTTTCTCTTTCCTCCACAGCTACACTTTGACCTTTCTTAAACAGCATGTATGAAACATAAAAAGGAAGGTTAAGCACATTTCCCCTAATTTTCTCAACCATTCTCTTGTTTCTTTTTTCTTTTGCCTCAGGATGTGAGAAAGATGTACAGACGGTCTGTTCTGATTCCCCTGAAGACCACCTGCAGCCATTTAAGGACAAGATGGAGGCTTTTGTTCTCAGTGGTGAGTAGTTAGTGTGATATATTGTGCAGCTGCAATAACCTGACTGTTACTTCTAGCAAGTTTGTAGTTTAGAAAAATGTTAATAATGACACATGACTATAGGTTAGATTTGAGACATTCAAGAACCGTCATTAGTTTACTGTGTTAAACAACGTCGATTTCTTCCTGGGCATTTAGTGCATGGTAAGGAAAAACACTACATTTAAAACCTCTGAAACCATATTTAACAGCACTGAAGATATTTTACTGTCTGAGTTCAGATGAGTCGATTTACTGTCAATTCTCCTGCAATGTCTTTGTTGCCTCTGTTGTCTTTTAACAGTCAGATGAATGTAGTCTTCACATTGTTGCTGGCCTGAGTATCTTTGTCGCTCTTCATATTTCAGGGAGTATTTTTGATAACTGTGTGTGTGCATGTGTGTGTGAGGGAGATAGGATGGATTCAGAGTCAAGGCTAGACACACAGATAGGGATCAGACAGATTTGGCAATGACTTAGAGACACACAGGCACTGGGAAATATTCATCTAACCAACTGAGGCATTCCACGTTGTAAGATTTTTATATGGACTCGTATTGAAAATATCTGCCCATGATGAAAACTGACACATCAAAGCTTCAAAGTAGAATCCATGCTGTTCTCTTAAACATCAGTGAGAGTGTGCTCCAACCAGAAAATGCGGGACTTGTGTTTCATTTGATTTAAAATCATTACAGACCCTTTTTCCTAAGCCTTTACTTGTCACTTGGAACATGTGAAGTTAGCCAGAAATATTGTTTTCCCCTCTTAAAATGCAGTAGGTGTAAAATAAAACGTGCTTCAAGATGTTTTTGAGGCAAGCGTCACACTCAAAGTAAATCAAAGGAACTAAGGTTTATAAAAGAGTGTCTTTCTTCAAAAAATATTTCATAAATTGGTCTTAAGTTGCAGCGTAATAAAGTAAAAATGATTTTCAGATAGATAACTGAAGCGATTTGTCGAGCTGGACGTTTATCTGGAGGCTAAAGCAGAATCCCCACAACATTACAGTGAGACAGACACAGGTAGTAGTGTGCCTGTTATTTTGTGATAATGACATTGCAATCTGAAAGTGGCAGCAAGAATGGCTCCATTGTTGAATAACTGACTCAGTAATTGCTGTTTTGAAGAGACCCAAATGGTTGTCTGGCTCCATTTGACGAGGTCATCCTCAAACAAGAGATTCTTATTGTGTTCCTACAAGTATTTATATATCAGCAGAGTCTCCACAGGAATTATGGCTGTTTAAAATATTTTTTTGGGGGGGGGGAGTCTAAACCATTTCCTTGTCGGTTTCTTTGCAGCACGAAAAGAACATGTAGAAGCTTCCTATCAGCTGCAGACTGTCCAAAAAAGGTTGGTTGGTTAAGTTCAGTGTCGAACCCAAGCATCAAAAAGTACACAGTACGCTCAGAAAAAAACACGTTGAGTCCAGATTTGACCAACGCAGGTAGCTTATATGAATGTGTGTGGACATCAATTTCAACATTAATTTTAATGTTGGAGCATTTTTAGGGATGGCTAAATTTAGCCACGCTCACCTAATATCCTGGAAATGTGTGATGTCATGTTTTTCTGAATATGGCCACAGACGGTCTTCAACCCTTGCTATGTGTGTAGGTGCACAGCTATGCCAACAAGCTAAACACACTTCCAATAGGCAGCTAGACCAAAGGTATTGTAGAAATTAATTAGTGTAGTACCAAGTAAACTGGATATGCAAAAGGATAGACTAGCTGTCAAAGTATTGTCCCTCATGTATCACCAGTGAAAGACCAACAATATGTCCCCCTGATGAACAGCACAGTAATCTTTTAAACATATAATTACAATAGTAAATGTTAAAAAAGCTAAAAGTTAAATACATAACAGTAAATTAACAGTCACATTCAGTGTTGTATCAGCAACACATTAGCCTCAGACAGCTAGTATAACTACTAGCTTGGTAAGCTAGCAGGGTTAGCTTGCAGTTCCACCTAGCCGCTAATAGAAAAACACAAAACAATCACAAAACAGCTGTAATAAAAAAAAATTACGCCTACAGATAACAGTTCCACCAAGGGCATTTAGGAAGTAGATAAAAGATGCCTGTCAATGTTTGCTAATTCACAGATGCACAGTAACAAAATGGCGGATGCAACCGTGTCAGCTAAACCCATGGACCGCTACGGGACTGTGCCCGCTAACAGGACGTTCAACTCAAACCAACTGCTGCTGTTTCTCTTTATTGGTCAGTTTTCAGGACTTGGCTCTGTACTTTGGACTGAAGCCCAAGACGGGAGAGAAGGAGGTGACGACTGGCCATTTCTTCATGCTCTGGTTTGAGTTTTGTGCAGACTTCAAGGCCAGGTGGAAGAGGGAGAACAAGAGCGTCTCCAAACAGAGGTATCGCGCAGGCCTGTACACGTGCAGCTGTAGGACCACCACCGTTCATGAATGTTAATATCAGATAAAAGATGATCGCAGCCAAACTATTAACTGCAGCCTTGCTATTAATTGCACTGCTTCGACTGAGCAGTGTGCGTTTGGAAAAAGACAGAAACGTGCAGGTTGATCCGGTCAGCTTCTCTCAGTGAATGCAGTTAATGCTTTGTAAAAAGCCAAGTAAGTAGCGTCTGAAGCACTGCGTGTGGCAGATGGACAAACGGTGAGACGCCATACCTCGCGTCATTTCTTTTTGGGTTCGATTGAACCGACCTTGTATCGCCGCCGACTATTTTATTCATTTAGTTGCGTTCAATTCCACAATGGACCACTTGGGCCCAATTTTCTGGTCGATAGATTGGATTTGTGCTTTAATCAACTTAATTTGTTCGTCTACATGCCAACGTTTATTCCAGCCACTGAACCTCAATGACCTCGACGCGTTGTTTTCGCAGATTAAAAGAGGCTCATCTGTCCGTGAAGAGGATCACAGGAGAGAAGAAGGTGGAGACCAGAAACATCAACCCCAACAGCCTGGTAAGACCGGGCTCAGCACAGCACAGCAGGAGTCCACACGGATACACTTAAGACATGCACATTCACGAATACGCTCAAGAGGTCCACATTAAAATGTTGGACTGCCTCGGGTTGCGTTTAAACGGCGAAAATAAGTTAGCGCGGCACCGTCTCCGTAGAGAACATTACCGAACAAAACCACACTCTGCTTTTGGTTGGATTAGCAGAAACGTCTCAACTGTATTTATGAGTCCGATCATCATTTGCCCCCCCCCCCCG
>JAVQJF010068499.1:0-13128 GCA_036023855.1 Gadopsis marmoratus
TGGCACATCAATACCTGCCATTGCCAGAAGGTTTGCTGTGTCTGTGTCTGCCAGCACAGTCTCAAGAGCATGGAGGAGATTCCAGGAGACAGGCAGTTACTCTAGGAGAGCTGGACAGGGCCGTAGAAGGTCCTTAACCCAGCAGCAGGACAGGTATCTGCTCCTCTGTGCAAGGAGGAACAGGATGTGCACTGCCAGAGCCCTTCAACATGACCTCCAGCAGGCCACTGTTGTGAATGTCTCTGACCAAACAATCAGAAGCAGACTTCATGAGGGTGGCCTGAGGGCCCGACGTCCTCTGGTGGGCCCTGTGCTCACTGCCCGGCACCGTGGAGCTCGATTGGTATTTGGCATAGGACACCAGAATTGGCAGGTCCGTGTATGGGCATTCCAGTACAGCGTTCATCCTTTCAGATTGTGTTTTCCAGGAAATACCTCAGCTACAGCACATATACACCTATGCTGGTGCTGCCCACTCCTTTCTTCTTCTCTCATTCCTGCTCTCTTCACCCCCAACACAGCGCTCTCCACAATCACATTGCAGGACAGAACAAGCACTCTTTTGTGTCCACGTCTACCCGAGACCACCTTCTCCTGTGTGTCTGCATGTGTGTGTTATGAGGCAGGGTTCTTAAAAATCACTGTGGTGCAATGTGCTGGCGGAAAGCTGGTAGACAGTTGTGAGTGTAGTTCATATGTTATATACTATATTAATAATAAAATATACAATATAAACTATTAAACTTCTGGGATATTGAGCTGGTCAGTTAAGTAGCAGAGAGGGTTGTTAATCAGTTTCAGCTGCTTTGGTATTAATGAAATTAACAACAGGTGCACTAGAGGGGCAACAATGAGATGACGACCAAAGCAGGAATGGTTTGTTGGTCTGTGGGTCCTGCCATGGATATGCCACGCAGACCATCACTGAACCACCACCAAACCGGTCATGCTGAAAAACGTTACAGGCAGCATAACGTTCTCCAGAGACTTCTCTTGAGACTGTGTTGGGAGACACAGCAAACCTTCTGGCAATGGATATGACATTCACATAATTTGCAACATGTTTCTGACAAGTCAGACAAATGTTAACATTTAGCTTATTCATTTAAAAAAATAAACTGTCATTTAAGCTTGTAAACAACAAACTTAAGCTTAATTTATGCTCAACAAAAAGACATTTTCAACAGATACATCACTGCTTTTCTACTTCAGGAATATTTCACAATGTAGTCAACATTTAGGGCTTCCCCACAGTGGGACAGGGTAGTTCATGGTAAATGAGGCTGGCATGAGAGATACGAATGAATCATAACTTAGGGTTTGTGACACACACATACTGCACGTACATTTTATTTGGGGCTATTTCTATCCTTGTCCATGGACCACATGAAGCAGCACCATGGCAAAAGTTATTACTCATTCTGTGGGGTGCTGGGAAGGATACCCTTAACGCTGCACACATTACGCTCTCCCAATGGTAACACCTCACTTAACTGGCGGGTGAAAAGGAGCAGCTGTGTACCAGATGAGATACATGTGGCTGCCCACACCCTCCCCAAACCAAAAAAAACTAAAACACGTCACAAACAGTATGAACCGGCAAGTGAACAACAAAAGGGCACCGGTATATATAGGGATGTGGCTAACGAGGGAATCAGGGGCAGGTGAGTAATGTGGAGCAGGTGTGGATAATCAGTGAGAGACACGCGTGCAGGAACTGAACAGACCAGACAGACAAGGATTTCAAAATAAGACAGGAAACACAGACAACTAACTACAGGATGTAAAACTCAGTAGCTGTTATAATTTTATCAATCTCATTTTTATGACTTCTCGCCCCTGTTGGCTTAAAGTTGGACATGAAAGCTCATTCTTGACCTTGAAAATAGTAATTTGACAAATAATCCCAACTCAAGGTCCATGTGCTAGTTTACTTGCTGACTGCATAGTCAGCATCTACTCCTTTATGCTCTTAGAGGCGCTGACATTTGGACTTTGGAAAACAGATTCCTAAACTACTGTCAAAAACAGGAGCATCAGATTTGATGTGTCTGGTCCATCAAAAACAGGGCCGAGATTAATTCAACATACATTCTCTCCAGTTTAAATAGGAAAAGGACTTTCAAAATGGACACTGATCAGTATCCCCTTGGACCTAGGCATTGTAAGAGTGGCATGAAGCAAAGGCAACAGTGCAGAAGCAGAAAAACATTTTGTGACTCATACTTGAAGTGGTTGTCATGGCAAAGAAATCAAAATAAACACTATCATACTGTGCAGTAAATATTAGCCTGATTAGAAAAGATATCCTGCCCACAGAAGTGCGTGCGTGTCAGTGTGCAAGTTTGTGTTTCTCTTCTTGTTCACACATGTATTGTGCATAAGCATGTCACTGCTACAGTAAACACAGCCTGCTTCTGAAAATAGATGATGTCCCACCTAATCTAAGCACAGCCACACACCGAATAAACCCCACCATATGTGCCACTCCTTGGCTAGACTATGTTTCTCTTGTAATTACACACCAAAGACACAGGCTGATTCATCACATCTGGGTGGACTCCCTTCAGTCTGGCAACAGAACTACAAAACCAAACATCTAGCTGACCATGTTCAGACACAGAAGGTAAGTTACAGCACAACAAGGGACATAATAACCAATGAAGACCTGTTGATGAAAACAGCAGTAGATGTGGAGATGATGTCAGTTTTCAACTGAGACTACTGGCTTCATTGTACCAGCACAGAGTTTGTGCCTACAGTGTAAGGTAAGTGCTTTTAATGTTGTCTAGCAGGGTTATGGGGTAAAAACACATTATTATTTTCTCTACAAAGTTTGAAGTTTTGAATTATTGTAAAAGGTAGACACAGGCTTTCAAGAAACCTCAGAAAACATAAGCAAGGGATGCAGAGTTTCACAGTTCACGCTGCCAGGAGTGTTTTCTAGCAGCAGTGGAATACAGCAAGTAATCTTATCTTTACTTCCATAACAGCATCATATACAGTAATGAGCAGTAAACTCATTAGGAGCCATAAAGCTGCAAAACAGCTGATGCCATGCAACTGGATGACAGTTGTGGATTCTCTGGTTTCCCTTTAAACGCGGGCTTCACTATGGCTGAGTAGGGGGCGCTTAATATTGACAGTGACGGGGTACAGTGAGTTAATCTAAGTATATGCTTTCCAAAGTCAAAGAGAAAAAAAAACTCAAGAATCAACCCAGCGAACATCAGAGAGACAGCCAGGCAGCTTTAAACAAACCAGTTGGTTAATAGTTAACTGTCAAGTGGTCTGATGTCTGGTGCCAAATGGAGAAAACACTAGTTGCAGCATGCACAGCACAGCATTTTAATCTATGCATTTGTGTGTGTGTGTGTGTGTGTGTGTGTGTGTGTGTGTGTGTATGTATGTAGTAAGTGCCCTCACCCATCTTCCCCTCTGTCACAACTTTCTCAGCATACATCTGTATAGAGCAGAAAACAGAGATGATCTGTCTCCTTCCTTCCTTCCTTTTGTTCTTCCTTCCTTCCTATCTTCCTTAACACCTCGGAGAAGGTGGTCTACACCCTTGGCCGGTCACCTTTGCCTGGTAACACAACAGTTAGGGTCTTAAGTGACAAGCAAACATCATATTGTAGGTAATACTTAAATGTTTTTTCAGTTACAGGTTATATCAGATGTGTATAGGTTATATGACACGCTTGTTTCAGAGAAGTTGTTTTCACTCACTCACACACACACGCATATAAATCAAGACCCAGCCAGTCAGCACCCCTCCAGATAGCCTGGTCTAACAAGTTCTCCTTGTGTATCTAATTTCTAAGATGGAAAATTAACAATTAATTTGTCAGTCCATATGAGAAATGACTTTGTATACTAACTTTGCTGCTTTTCCTATTGTTTATGCAACTACACATGGAAGACGTTTGTCTTTAGTAAACATCACCAAAGGTTCAACTAGTTACAGTGATAACTGCTCTGCAAGCAGGAGGACCTGACGTCATAATCAGACCACTGGTATTTAATTTAGACATGTTTTATCTCCTATTGCATTATCTAGGGCTATACAATAAAATGTTCAGTTTTGTTGTCAAATTGTTGCTGTGTTTATAGGCCTGTAGAGCGTTTACAGTGTTCCCTTTAGGGTTGTAAGCCCCGTCAGCTTCATTTAGACCACAGCAGGTCTTGTTGATCATTAAACTGGCTCAACAGACCAAATGGCGTCAAAAAGGTTACCTCCGATTACCTGTGATGTTGAAGAACCATTCAAATCACACACATGGTCTGCTGTGTGTTTTACTGAGAGATGTTCCATTTCAAAGAATAAGAATGTAACGACACCAACAGTAGGTTGCTGGGTAGCTTCCAGAGTCAGACCACAGTGCCTCACCTGTCTTCCTTGCAGCAGGTGGAGTCCTGACCTTCTCCGTCAGGGACAAATATCGTCCTGTTTTATATTTTTAGTCCGCTTTAAGAAACAAATTCTGCCTCGAAGACTCACGACAATACTGCTTCAACGCCACCGCACATAAATCCCAGTTTTCAGTAAATCCGGGTTTTTTTTTTTTTTTTTGCTCTCTTCACAGGTTACTGACCCCAAAGAAAGGAGAGGAGGGGGGGGGGGGGGCTCCAAAGACTTCAGCGACCTTTACTAACAACCAAAACCACCGCCCCCCGCCGCTAACGGAGGAGACAGGCCCATTTGGAAGACTGGACTAACTGAAACAAGGTTAAAGAAAGTTTATCCGAAGTTTGCTCGGGCCGCGCGCTCGTCCTGTGAGCGGACCGGAGGGGCACGGCGCGTGACGTCACCGGACGCGTCTGAGTGGGCTAACGGCGCGCGAGAGCTGTGACTGGCTGCCCGGCCCTGCAGACCTGCTGCAGGTGGACACACTGTCTGAACACACAGCTTCATACGGGAGACCGATGTCAGCTATTGACTTGGTATGGAGATTACTCTCAGCAAGTGTGATGCCTCGTGTCCGTGTTTGTACAGTCGAGTAAGCATACAGTGCCCCCCCCCCCAGCCACCACCCACACACACACACATATTCATGTGTAGTAAGTTCCCTTTGCAGACCTGAATGCAGTCACACCGCCCCAGTTCCTTGTTGCCAGAGAAAATAAAAGGGAAGTTGGACAATCTGATCTATAAGAAGCTCGCATGTCACTGGCCTCCCTAAAAGGAGTAGAAGAGGGTGCAGACTTGTAGACAAAAGATCCCAGAGTCGCAGAGAGGAGTCAGAAGGAGAGAAAGGGGGAAGCCAAAGGAGGGGTGCAGGTGACTGAGGGAGGAAGGTCAGGAGGCCACAGCCAAACAAACAACAGGCAGCAGGAAGAGAGGACCATGGGTGGACAAGTGGCACAGAGCTGCTGGCTGCTGCTGGCACTCTCTCTGAAAGGTAAGACCGTGTTTGAAAGCACCAGCAGCATTCATGGTGGCATCCACATATAGCATTCCTCTTGTTGGAACATTTGAATATTTCTCCGTGTGACTTACTTTGTTGCTTTTTTTTTTTACATTGCTACAAAAGGGTCCAATTATTCATTGTTTAAAGCATCCAGTGAGCTGACACCAAGTACAGTCCTTCTGAATATCTTTTCAAACTTTTTAAAACATATCTTTAATAAATAAATACGTTATTATCAGTATTTTCACATTATGTGTTACATTTTTAAATGTTCTCCTACTAAACTATGATTTTTTTTAACCTTTAATCTGCAAAATTGAAGCACAACTATTTCTTGAGGAAATGTTGCACCATTTGTAACTTGGTTGTTGCAATATAGTAACTTGCTATATTCTAACACGTATCCTCTGCCTGTCAGGTATTCTTGCTGGTAATTGGTCGGTTCATATCCCCTCCAGTCCTATCTGTGCTGTGATTGGAACCCCAGTGGTTCTTCCTTGTTCCTATGACTACCCCCAAGGGTCTAATGATACCAAGCAGGTAATTCAATAAAGAAAGCATTGTTAGCCATTGCACTATATATTGCAGTTTTCCTTTAACCAGAAGACTTTCTCTGCCGTGGCTAAAACCTGAATCAGATTAAGGGTAACTGCAGTAAACTAACATTTTTCAGCTTGCAATTAATGTTTAGGAGTGGTTTGAACGTCTAGATTCAAAAGCTCCTTGTTTTCTATTTCCACCAACTCTGTACATTTTTCTGTATTAGGGTGGACGAGGAGCAGAAGGACAACAGTACAAAGTTTTGTCTGAGATGTGGTGTCTGGAAGACAGCCGCTGTATCACACCAAGGTATTGTTTAAGACGCACAGAAACACGTGCAAGACCAGACCTGCGATTTATGTGAGCAAAGAGCTAATAGCTCAGGGTTTAGGAAAGTACGTATGTAGTAAGTATCTAAGTCTGTCTGTCTGTCCGTCTCAGATATGTCTTCCACAGTGCCGGTATCTTCCCAGAGCCATCCTACCAGAGCAGGGTGAAGTACCTGGGACAAAGAGGAACAAAAAACTGTTCTCTGAAGATTTCTGATCTGAGACAGTCAGACAGCGGAGCATACGTCTTTTACCTCATCACCAGCCACCCTACACAGAAGATGCCAGAGCAGAGCGGTATACAGCTGTTGGTGGCAGGTGGGAATATTGCATTTACAACTAATACTTCAACTGATCAACATCATCATAGTAATCAATCTCATCCTCAGCATCACAATCATTAGTCAATAATTTGCACTGATAGGCAGTAAAATAAAACTAAAGTGACAGAATGATTTAGAGAGCAGGAAGATTGAGAGGAGTAATGAAATGTGGTTGGCTGAAATAATTGCATTAGCATTTACATCTGTATGTTTGTTGCCAACAGCAACAGTTTTGGCAAATGTAGTATCTTAAATACAAAGTAGGGAGCTGACTTTTACCAATCAGTCACCTCAAAATCTTCAAGAAAAAGCTGGCAAGTGTTAAGTCAGTTAAGTCAGTGACAAACAGTCTTGTGACTGTTTTTGTCCATCTTTGTGTCTCATTAACTGGCACACTGTCTTACTGCCTACCTGTCTGTCTGTCCGTTGCCCCATGCCTGTCTGCCTGGGAGTAACTGTCCAGTTACAATGACGGTATTGAGCGGTAGCTGTTTAGTTTCTTGAGTGATTGCTCAAGAAACAAACAGAAAACAGAATATTCTTACATTTGATAAGTGTTGGTGTTGCATTAAGGATGAACCACTTCCTTAAAGCAACCCTCTGTTTGACACTTTGTGCTATTTATGAGAAGTAAAACTGAAACTAATCACTGACTACATACTGTATAAATACTGTTTAAACTCAGCTTGATATTCAAATCAGCTTCATAATGTCAATGGCCAGTTGGTAGCAAAATCACTAACAGACAACTTTTTGCTGAACTTGCTGAAAAAGTGGGGGATTTAGAGTAATTTAAGGTATTAGAGCCTGTTGAAAAGCAGTCTCATTTTGTGTGTAGGGTAGGATGATTGGTGTTGTGAGATGGCGTAGTTCCAGATATTCTTAAGTAATTCTTGAGAAACATTTGTGTGGAGTCACACACTTGTGGTTCTTGTTTTTCTCTCTGTTGCTGTGCTGCACCATCCTTTGTGACTCACAAAACCCCCATTAAGTCCTGGTAACCTGTAGGATGAACAAAACAAGCACAAATGGTGGAATACAGTAGAATAGACAAGAAATATCTGAGAAAAGATTGTGGTTTGGCCATAACGAGTTAAGTCCAGTTAGTTAAACCCACTGACAGGTTAGAGGGTCCAATAGCGGCTTTAAAATTCAAAAAGCAATTTTGAACCATTAGTGGCAAAATAAAAATATTAAAACTAACACCTTTTAATGTGAATGTTAAATAGACACTTGTGAAAATCAACCTGGAGGCCAGGATTTACTACTAATCCCCACAGAGGACATGTCCTCAATGTGTTCTTTTTTCTGAGAATATGGGGATCTGAAGTGCATTTTCCTCTCCATTAAAAAACAAATACGTTTTTAACAGATACCAATGCTTCTTAGACCCAGCGTTTATGCCACCAGAGTTGGGTAGAGAAAAACACAGCTTCCATACCATTATTGGTTTAAACTCACACATCACTAAATGTCTGGTAACAGTCCTGCAGAAACATCATTACAAGAAAGCAAACCTGTGGATATTAAATAATTAGTATATGATTTTGCCCTGCTAAAATACACACAAGGATTAACTAACCAGTCAAATTATTCATTTTCTCCTCTTGTCTCCAGACTCCTCCAACGCAGTCACAGTGTCAGCAAGTCCATCCAGTGACATCACTGAGGGTGCGGCCTTACGTCTGGCCTGCTGCAGCCCCGCGGCCGGTCCACAGGCCCACTTCATATGGTACAAGAGCACAAGCGCCCGTCCAAGATACACTGGGCAGATGTGGAACATCAGTGAAGTTACATCTGATGACTCTGGCAGCTACTACTGTCAAATACAGACCGGAGATAAAGCGCAGAACTCAACGATGCTGCTCATTGACATAAAGTGTAGGTGAAGTTTAATCCTGATTGATATTAATATTGTCCTGTCATGGAAAAGACTGTGCTCTGTACAAATCTAGCGTATTCAAGAATAAGAAGAGGAAACCTCCCCACACAGGTTGATAACTGGGTTAAAAGCAGTCAGCGTTTTGACAGAATGTCATATGCCTTGAAGCCAGGCCTAACTGACCTTTGATCTCCTTCCTGTCCAGACGCTCCTCGAAACACAGCCATCTCAGTCTCTCCTGCTGGAGAGCTACATGACAAGCTTCCTGTGATGCTGACCTGCAGCAGTGATGCTAACCCACCTGTCCACACATACACCTGGTACAAGGGCACGGCATGTCTCCCAACAACAGACAACAGCTTTTATCCAGCGAAACAATCCCTGGCTACACCCACAGGAAGAGGCCTTACGCTCAGCAGTGCCACCATCACCGCTGAGGAAAATGGGCAACATTGCTGTGTAGCACGCAACAAACATGGATCACAGACCTCCACTGTAACACTCAGAGGTTCCAAAGGTAGGCGCACGAAGAGCCAACAAATCTGAGATAGTCAGTGTTTGCAGGGTTGAGCAGGTTTTTATTATTAAGATTGTAAATATTAGAACAAGACATAGAAACTCATTTAAGTGGTTATTTGACAGAGGTTGACTCACAAATACTGTAGTGGACATATTGGACACGCTCACCTTTGACAATGATGCTTCTGTCACAAATAAATCTGAATGACCTTTACCCTTACCAAAGCAAATTGATTCATCTGTTCAGCATACTGAGATATTATAAATCAAGGGGCTGAATTTTTATTATCCAAAGAGCTTTGTGTGTTGTTGGGTAATACAAAGAAGAAACTAGCATTCTCAAATATCTGAGGTTTGGATTGTTATTTTTATATTACTTACATTACTTCAGTTTGTCCAAAGATACTTTATGTTTTTCCCCCCATGTATAAATGGGGAGTAAGTTGGAGTTCATAGTCTTGCTCAAAACCAGTTTAATATGTGGACGGGAGGAGGTTGAACCACCAACAGCGATTAATGTTTGAGCCTCCAGCTTCATTTGTCAACCTGCTCATCCTGATCTCTTCTCTATCAATGAGATGCAAAAGTCAATATTTTGCTTAGTTTGCAGTTCATTCAGTAAGATAACACAAACCGATGAGACAAATGAACAAATGAAGCAGGTCCAAACCTGCAGGCCCTGCTGCCATGAAGCCCAACATTATGAAATACCTTTACTTCTCACTCAGCACTGGGATGTTCTCAGTCCACGGTCCAGCCAATCACATTGTATTAAAAAATACTGCCTGAGCTCTCATCCTTTTTCTGTGAATTACAGCAGTGACCCCGTCTGATACTTCAGGAAGCAGGGTGCTGACCATCGGAGTGACCATCGGTGTTCTTCTGGCTATTATAGCCATAGTGGCCTTTCTCATGACAAGGTGAGTTCTTTGCTTCTCTTACAGCTGATCAGTATTATTACATTTCTTTATTTCCTGTTATATTTCTTTGATCTGTCAGCATGTCAGCCTTAATAATCTTAAAGGTACTGTAGATGGATTGGTTAACAATATAAGTTAAAATAATGTAATTGACTTTTAAAAATACAATAGTCACTGCTTCAGTACTCTTAATGAGCATCACTATTATCTGGTTGTTGCTTGAACTTTTTGAATAATCCAATCTAGATGTCAGCAATGAAATGAGTATAATGTGTCACTGAAGTGTTGAAGTGATGCCCACAAGAGTGTGAATATTACCCAAAGATCTTCACTGTCTGGCTTTGGGTTACATACAGTGTTACATACATGAATACATTATTTGTTATATTTCAAGTAATAATCTAATGTCAGTGTCTTTTGATGAGTTGTTTGTCCTTTCAGGAGACAGAAGGCATCCAGACACCAGTCGTACGTCCTCACCGAGACAACTGCTACAGCACCTTAAGGACTCAGCAAGACCAGGACTTATTCTGCACAAAGTATAAAGCCCAAGCACCAAAACATTAGAGACCTTTTTATTATAGTCACATAACTCATGATAGGTAGGGGAGTTTTTCTCAATACCCTGGGACACTCGTCTGTGTTTACCTTTATGCCTCAAGTTGCCAAGTAGACCTCTATAACACAAGTAAACACCTTTAAAACTAGCATTGCATCACATGCTGTAGCACTGTAGTGATAAACGTGACTGTATATTCAAGGAAGCAGGACACTGAAAGCCTCAATTCCTGGATTTCGATGCACTGAGCTGACTGAGGATGAACTTGGCCGGCTTTAAGAGAGTAACTCCGTAATGTTTAAATCGACAGAAGTGAAGCAAAGGATATCTTTTAATCTGTTGCTGCGTGCCTTTCTGATCATTTATTCCATTTGTTTCAGTGCAGTTGTGCTGTGGCATGATCCAAACACTACTGTCAGGAAAAAAACAAGCAACCTTCAAGAAAATAATATTTAAAATAACTGAGAAAACTGAAACTGAACATGTGCTCTAGTTTTGTTGCACTGTTTCATGTAACAGTGAATTTGGATACACCCTCCACAGTCCATCACAGACTGTATGAAGACAACAGATGACATCTGGAGTTGTCATTAGCCCTGATAGTTTTACTGGTCCTGAACAACGTGGCACAGAGTGCACTAAGTACTGTATAAGCAATGTCCCAAAACAGAAAACACTGAAGCAGCTATTACTGAAATCCTGTTAGTGATGAAGATGATGATGACGGCAGAAGATCCAGTCATAATGATCCTATTAAAGGCTGTTAGCAGTTGGGACTGGGTTGCAGCCGCATGGTTTTGAGTAAACTCTTCAATGTGATAAGGCTCCAACAGATACTGACCAGAGTCTGAGGAGAGGTGGAGGAGGGTGAAAACCAAGAGGACAGTGACTCCATCCATTTACAAAATGCCCTTGGCTCTCATTAGTCTATTTTTAGAACTTTGTTTGTGGCTGAGTTATCATATTAAAGTCAGAATAGAGTAAAGCGGTGCACACGTCTGCTACTTTTTTACATTACAGTACGTAATCTCCCAAACATTTAAAGAGACAGTTTCACATATGTGACATCACTTCAAGCACAGTTTTGTTCCGATGCATTCACTGTACATTTTTAACTTTTATGTGATGTCTGAATGAGAAATAGAAAGATTTAGATATATTTACATTTACATATTGTAATGCCACTGATACCATTGTGCATGTTAAGCTTCAAATTTTAACTACCGTGTATGTCATCTGACATTTGTTCTAAATAAAATGTTGTTAGCATTTTGGATTTTGAACTTTTCAACTGCTCAAAAAGAAACTTGCCTTGGGAAGAAGAGGATTTATTGCATAGCAAAACATGTAACATATTCTTTAAAAAAAGAAAAAGAAATATAATCAGAGTATGTTGATGAGACGGCATGAGCACAGTTCTACCATGTCTATCTGTGTGAGGCACATGTTGATCAGTTTACAGTGTCAAATAAAAGCAAAAAAAACCTTTAAGTGCATTGACCCAATAAATGCTATGCTGTTGTATGATGTTTCTGATGCAATTACAAACACTGAATAGTATAACATCTAAAGATTAAACCTTAAAAAACCTCTGGTTGATGTTAAAAATGTGAATCATTATAATACATACATAATACAATTCTGTGTTGCTCCTCACCTTTCAATATTTAATTATGAAAATACATTTTACAATACATACTGTACAAATAGTAAATAATTAGCTTAATTTTGAGACCCCATCAAAATTTGATTTTGCCATCTGGTCCTAGTTCTTGATTAGGGGGTCCGAGACCCCGTGACACCCCCTGTATTTTGTACAATGCATCTTGTCTCCAGTGTTACACAGAGTCATGAGGAGGACTGAGCGCAGTCAGGAATAAAAGACAGCTGTTACACACAAAACATGCTGCTCAACTATCACTCCAGCTGTTATTTGGTTAAGCTCAGTTCCAGGAAGCAGTATTCAAATCACAGGGACTCCTGTGGCAAGTGCCACGTCACGCATTTAGTTTGAAGAAATGTCACCATGCTTCTCTTGTCTCTTTAAACAGACATTTTCTTCTGCGTAACCCCGTTTGTTTTTGATTACCCATTCAGACAGTGCTGATGTTTTTATAATCCCGGCAGTTCTCCTGTAACATAACAGCACAACTTTAGACATTTTGTGAGAAAATGTCATTCAGTGATTTAAACAGAGCTGGAGCCTACTTACCTCTGTGTCCACAGCAGAATTAGGTCTGGGCCTCCTTTAACAATGAAATAAGAAATGTTTGTACAACATTTCATGACAGTCATAGTGAAGTTAACCATGTCCAAAGTTGTGTATAACTTCACTTACCATGCCCAGATAACAACCAGCGTAAGTAACAGCAGAATGACAACTTTGACTCCAATACCAACAATGAGGATGAAACGGGTAACTGTTAGGAGGTAGAAAAAACTGTGAGAAATCAAACTAGCAGGATCTTTCCTCTTTTAATAAACAAAATATAGTTCCCTGCACACTCACTGTCTGTTTCTAATGTCAGCAGCACCTCAGTTGAGTTGCTTTCCCCCACTTGGTTCCTGGCCTGGCAGAGGTAGAGTCCAGTGTGGGACGCGTCCACAGACGGGAGAGACAGTACCTGTCCTGAGCCCACCTGGAG